>JAMKCH010030853.1:0-16321 GCA_023653785.1 Ophioderma brevispina | reverse complement strand
ACAAAATGTGAAATTTCTAATTTCGTATATGTGATGCGATCGGGAAAACCCGACACATGGTTGTGGGGGAGAAAATTTATATTTTGAGTTTTTAATTTATTACTGCAGAGTTTGTGAAATATTAAGTTTCAATAAAAATGTTTATTCTTTCTTCGTTGATACACCACATCAAAAGTTAGCTTTATACAATCTGGCAAAAAAATTAAAGTACATTATAACAGATTTTAATTTCTTTATTTTTTTCAAAAATGCCTGTGTGCGACATGTGACAGGTTTCCCAGATAACATCACTATGAGCAAATACGGAAATTCAGCCTGTATTTTATATGAAATTTCGCAAATCAAAATCACCTTTTTTTCTCTTTTAAGAAATTTTTTAGCAAAGTTACAAGGTACGAAATCCATTGAGTGTATAATTTAGGAATTATCTATTTTGACACAATATTGGGTGCTTCAAAATCTTTGGTTGTACTAGTGGAAATTATACATGATGTACTGTAACAAACACAGTTGAACAGTTTCTTGTTTTTTTTTGTGTTTTTTTTTTTATTTGAAGGGAAGGGATGATCAAGGTGTGTCAAGCAGAAGTGGGTCGATTCTAAACCAAAACTACTGTCCAATTAACTTAGATGTTTTTTTCCAAAACGCAACTTATGAATTAAAATTAGTTTTTTTCACCACATGTGACATTTAAAAACAGTTTACTCTGGTTTTAAAAGGTAAAGAACATTAAAGGCTACCATGAGAAACATCAAAAAAGGAAAACAAAAACATTTTTCTGAGGGTTTTAAAAAGCCTTTTTAAGTCCAAATGTCCAGAAATTCCCGAGATTCCAAAAGGGAAAAAAAATAAATTACTATATTCAGGAAGGGAAGGGGTATGAAAGTTCAAACAAGCACCAAAAATGTGGATTGTTAGGGGTTTATTGCCATTTGCTCTATCCCATTTGGACTAATAGACGTTTGGTGTAAATTCAATGTCTAAACCCATATTGTCTAATATCAATTGTTCTAACTAACCATTAAGCCTAACACCCAATTATTCTAACAACCAAAATGTCTATTATAGCCATTTGGTCTTAATATGCCATGACCATTTCGTTTACTACATTTGGTTAATAACCACAAACAACATTTGGTCTAATCCAATTTGGTCTATATCCACCTTGTGGGATGAATTTATTCTGCCACCACTTACAATTAGGAACCTTTAAAATCGGTATTCCGGTAACGTTGCCGAATTCATAGCCTTGTGGCCAGAATACTAAATTCTTTCCCATCTGTTTAAAGGCTGACTCAGAGATTTACCAGAGGAGGGCGCACTCAAGTTTTAAAACAAATTGTGTTTCGGGGGGGGGGGGGGGGGGACATGATCTGCTCGATTTGGGCATTGGGGATTTCCAAACAGTAATTTGGGGACCAACTACGTGCATTTACTATGCCAGTCTCGGTCCCAGTGACATTACAAAATAATCTCTTAAACCTCTGTTCAAAAGATCTTAGTACTATCATGATAATTTAAGAAAAAATATTAATGTCAAAATCCGTTGAGGTTAGTGGATTAACCTCGCTGCAAAATAGTGTAATTTCCAATAACGGTCATTTAGATTTAAATATTTGTGACCAGGCCTAGTCTTTCGTCAAGTCTGTGTGTAACCGTTCGATATGCGTAAGAGCGCCCTCCTACCATAAGTCTTTGAAACAGACTAGACCCCGGAAGTTGATGCCGTTTTGAATTCGCTGTTGCTTTTAGGTTGGCATGCAACACATCACCTAAATCTCCACTGTGGATGACTTCACCTAAATCTTTGAGGTGGAATCACAAAGGATATTATTATTATCTTCTTCTTAATGAAGCGCTCATAGCCAAATAATGACCCACCCACCCAATTTGAGACAAGCATGTCTGAATTATTGAACCAAATATTAGATTGTTGGCAGTGGCGATGTGAGGGGTGATTTCCCCCTATTTTTTTTCTTTCCCCCTAATTTTTGTTCTTGCCCCCCCCCAGTTTCCTAGTTTCGCCCTTGCCAAAAGAAAAAGGATTTTTGGCAAAAATCTGCGATTTGGGACCAAAAATCGCCAAATTTTGGTGAAAATCAGCGACTTTGGGCCAAAATTGGTTAAAAATCTGAATTTTTGATATTCTCCCCCGAAAAAATCACTTTTTCCCAAAAAAATTTCACTTTTCCCCATTTTCCCCCAGAAAAAGCAGTCTGGTGCCACCAATGATTGTTGAAGATGGGCCAGCTGGAGAGTCAAAAGTTCAATAACCACCAAACGACTTGCGAACTTAATTAGGACAAGTAGTTATGACAGACCCCCTACGTCATACAAGAGATATGCTATCACTATGTGGCATTACTTTGTATACATTATGCTTTTATGTCAGTTCTTATCTGTATATATGCATCTACATTGCATTATTGACCTTATAAGTACATTTCATGTTTTTAGCAGCACCTTTGGAGTTCACGGTTTAGTAGTATTGGCAGGAAGACGCAAATTAACCAAAATTTCTTTTGATTCCGATAATGTGTTTTAGTACTCAAGTTTGTATTGGAGGTCTCATAGGTCACTGTAAGGACATTGCCGGATAAGGAGGGAGACCCTCTATAATCATAATAGCTATATTTCGCCATCAATTTTGAGTTGGTGCTTTACAACTACTTCATCATGTTTGCAAAGTGTGTTTTATCCAAAAAATATACTTGTATTCAGAAAAAGGAGAAGTCTGAGAAATCTGAGGGGCATGCTATCCGGAAAAAGCAAAGCTTAGAGCATGCCTTCATTTCAATAACCATTTATTACTTACCAGTTTCAGACTTAAAGCTTATAGATTAAAATCTATCGCTCCTCTGCCAACCCTGGCTTGTTAGCTCAACTGGTAAGAGTGCCGCACTAGTAATACGGAGGTTATCGGTTCGAATCCGACCAAGCGCACATGGGTTTTTTCAACACTTGCGTGCAGTCTGGCCATTTCTAGAAAAAGATTAATAAAAATTTATCCTTGTCTGCGTGGAGAATCTTGAAAGCCCGGAACCAAGTAGTTAAAAATGTCAATTTACAACCAGTTCGATCAAAATCGGACCATTCTGTAAATTTACCTCGGGTCAGGATGACCTTTAACTGTTATGTTCCTATTGTACTAAGACTCATAGACATGGCAAACTATACCTTTTTTTAAACCTTAGGAGTGGCCCATCAATTCAAACAATTCTAATATTAATTTTACCCCTGTACAAATGTTTCCCCTTATTTCCACATGTTCCACTATGTTGATTTTGGTTTTAAACTTTTAATTAGAGAATAAAGGTATGATTTTGGGAACCGGTACTCTCTTTACGACGAATTGAAACCAAGGCAATAACATTATTAAATAATGGTGTCACCGGTTTCAATTCGTCGTACCTTTATTCTCATTCTTAAACAGCTTTATCATTTAAGGTCATCTTTAACCCAATTTCGCGATACTTTACAGCTTAAAACAAGCAGAAAGGACTGCCACCACCCAGTGACAACAATTGAACAACATGATCGACCAATGATCATACGCAACAAGACGCAACGTTGGTAGGCGCGCGTGAACGTATAGCAAAAGGCAGTATGACGCGAGCGATTCATTCAACCTAAAAATACTCAATACGTCAGGTACTACCTGGGTTCAATTGAACCCGGGCATCAGCCAATGAAATTGCTTACATTTTTCTCAGATGTGTTTAAAAACATGATTTTGGGACAATTTCACAGATATTAAAGCATATGAGCACATTGTTTGAAGGGCGCCCCCAATTTTCAAAAAATCGAGATTTTTACACAGTTGCATTGGTGGTAACTGGCTAGTAAATCATACATGTGGAATGGTTAAGCTCGAAAAATGTCTATGTGTCACAAACGGAAAGCATTTGTACTAGAATAATTATTATCGGGGATCCCGATATAATAATTCAACGGCTGCTGGAAACGGCCTTCCAAGGTGAAATAAACCGGGACAATCGCGCCATTGGTAACTTGTCTACGTCATCCATAGTTGTTTTAATAGTGCGGGCAAGTCAGTTAGAGGTATATTTTCTCGAGGGTGGCACTATTCATCATGGAACGGACATCAAAATAGGCATTTCTAGCTCTGCCGCAAGTACAATCTGGGATCACAATTACAATTCTAATTACAATAATCGCTTATTTTGGTGGATAAATACGCATTTTTAGCATTTCGTTCGAGGTATCGTTTCCTAGACAATGACCAACGTAACTGTGCAAAAATATCAAATTTGAAAATTGGGGTACTATAAAATTATGGATTACCTTAAATTTAAATAAAAACACCAAAATTGGTTTGCGGACAAATCATAAAATTATTGGACTAAAACTTCATCATCAACATATTCATCATCAGCTTATTACCACAGGTGGTGTAATCTAATACAATGGATAAAGCATTCCAAATATGCAAAACTTGGGAAAATGTCCTGTGTCTCTTTAACACTGAATTTATGAGCTGTTCTCCTCTAAATTTTGAAGTGTTCCATATGGACATTGGCAACATCGCCTACAATGCCTACATTGTCTTCAAGTCTGTGCTCAACCTAAGCTACCTGCAGTATTGACACAGCAGTCATGCCATGTGAATAGGGCGAAGTAGTCTAATATGTACATAAATTTACAGTGTTTGTTAGCAATAGACTAGCACTCTTGTGGCAATTAGGAATTGGCAATGAATGATGGACACGGTACACAACATTCAGAGATGTGAGATTCTAGTTCTTAGCAAAAGTTTTGGTGACCCAGCCGTAATGTAGGTGACCTTGAAGAGTGGGCAACTTCTCACAAAGAGTGTCGGCCATAGAGTTTACTTCGATCAAGAGTTTATCAGTAGTTCCCACAATGCAGTGCTTCCAATGGAGATTTTTGTACAGGTAGTAATGTGAATCGTTTTTAAAGACACAAAAAACATTCGTAAAATGCAAGTGTGATGATCGTTACTGTCAATTTAGCCATGGTTTCATTCACGAACGATTCACATCAGTACCTGTACAACGCCCCTCCATTGGAAGCACGCTTGTGGGAGCTACTGATTCTTCTCTTCTTACAACTTTATATTCAGGTTGATGCAGTGCAAATGCGTAAGAGAAACACGTTGTTTGCCAGTGGAAATTTCGTTTGCACATGCGTAGGAAATAAAGTCGCCGGAATTATAACAAATTTCCCTTTGTAATACAAATTTTTACAGCGTCAAAGCTACAGTTTTTATGGAAAATTTATTTTCTATATTTATATTATTTTAATTTCACTTTGAAGATCATATAACTCCATAAATATAGATATGAGTGTGCAAAATAAAACGCACAGGAACGAGGCTCTAGAACGTTAAACAAATTTTCGGAAAAGCAAAAAGCACATGGGTTTATGTACTTTGATGACCGCAGAGGAAACAAAACCATTATTCAGTAATATCTAATCGAACACCAAAACTTTGTCAAGTTGGGCCACATGACTGTCAAGTAATCGATGTTACAGCACCTTATGCAATCTGTACGCTTTACTGATACGACAATACGTAACGTTAAACGATCGGGAGCCGACTCGGGGTCAAATTTGAAAAGAGTTGCTAACATAACAAGACCAAACTCAGTTTGTTGGTAGCCATAGGAACTCAAATCAATACGCATAAGAATACTGGTACTTGGTAACCCAGACGTTCCTAGATAAGTTTTATTCCAGTAGCTAACTGGATGATCAAGCTACACCAAAAGTAATCTCAACAGCGTCAACATACATTGTACAGTCACAACCTACAGTCAAATAAACGGGTACTCTTATACATATGTATGTTAGTTATGGTAAGGGCCACGACTGCCAACAAAACCCAGGGCCACCCCCCCAGTGTAGACAAAAAACTAGTAATAGTTATGATAGTTCAAAGTCAAGTATCTCAGACTCGAAATTTCCATGCCATTCTATGGCACCAAAGCTGGCTATGGGGTGAAAGATCCATTTGCTGTTGTTTGTGGGACTATTGTGAGGGATTGGTATCATTGTAGGATTGTTTAGGTATGAAACCACCCCGAGTTTTGAGGTATTGCGGGAACAGCAAATTAACATGGTTTACTGCTGGCATGGCAATTAATGCCGAATTTTAAGTAGTTATTTTAACACAACACACACAGGCTCCTCTGAGCTCCCAAGACAAACGACAGTATTAGTAGTATTGAAACCATAAACGAGGAGGAAGTGCATAAAACCGATCGCCCAACTTCACCCCACAAAAAATAAGGACCTTTGATAAGGACACCATAAATAAAGCACACACGGGAGATGAACAAAAGTCAAGGAATTAACACAAAGGGACACAGGAGAAAAGACATACAAAAAAAAGAAAAACCGCCTATAAGTTCTGGTCAAAATTCCAACCGCGTAGTAAAAGTGAAATAAGTTCTTAAAGACGTAAAAGGTTTAAAAACGGCGAGTTGGGCCAGTATTGCCTGGAAACACATGACCCGGACTTGGTAATAGGAACTGAGACGTGGTTGAATGATTCCATATCCGCCGTAGTGAGATCTTTCCCTCAAACTATACAGTATAGAAGGGGGAAGATCGTAAAAAAGAGCAGACAGTCCTGGGGAGGGGTCCTATAGCTACCAAAAAAAGATATGGAAGTTGCACAGAGCCGAGTAAGACAGTGAAGGTGAGATAATTTGGTCCCAGGTTGAAACGGGTCGGTGGATCAAAATCAATCCTGTTGGGGATCATTTTCATTTTACAGACCACAAAGATCAGATTTGATATTTGAAAACTTAAGGGAATCACTTAGAAGATCAAAAAATTTCATCATAGTTATGTGTGGCATAGCTGGTGACTCAACCTGGGGATATAATTGGAGCACGCAATCCGTTAAGCCAGGTTCTCCAAAGGTTAACATCAGTAAAGAACGATATATTTGCCGCTGATTCGGTTTAGAGCAGGTCATTGATTAAACCAACTAGAGGCGATAGGGAACCCTGGATTTATTTTTCACCACAAACCCCACTTAGGGGCTAAAAGCCACTGGTTAGTCCCAGGGATAATGATTGATGGGATTCCTATCGGGTGTAATGCTGGATTCCCCAACTGGTCAAAGGTCAAATCAGCCCCCAGGAAGGTCTATCTCTATCAGAGAGCAAATACCGAAGGTCTAAAAGCGGACGCACGGAATATTAGTGAGGATTTTGCGAGTAAAAACCTTTCCTGGGAGTAGCGCCGAAGACCTTGGGAATGAAATCAAGATAGAGTATGGACCTCAGTGAAGGTACAGGAAATGTCCCCCTCTAAATGGTGAGAAAAGGAAGAGTTCTCCTTGGGATAACACAAATATTAAACGGGCACCAAAAGAAGAAAGAAAAACAGGAGAGCATACAAAAGCAGTTAAGAGTAACAAACCCGAAGACTGGGAAAGATTTCGGGAAATACGCAAAATTTGTTAAGAAGGAAACCAGACCAATCATATAGGAAGTTTTTCAGAAAAATGTTCAGTAATCAAATTCTAAACATTGTACAGCTTTATTAAAATGGTAAATAATGATTAATTCAGGCATTAAGCTCTCAGAGCAGAGGATCCTGAAAATGGGTAATTTAAAAAAAAAAGATGTAGCTAGTGAAATACTAGTAAACAATTCCAATCCCAGTTTACGAAAGAAAATTTGGAAGAGATCTGCCAGAAGAAGAAGAAGAGTTAGGAAGTGAAATCCCATCTATGCCGGAAGTTGATTAGGAGGAGGCTGGGGGTAGGTAAGGTAATAAAAACTGCTGGCTGAGGTGAACCCCAACAAAGCAACCGGCCCAGATGGGGGATTTCAGCATAGATTTTGAAAACAACAGCTGAAGAGAGAGCTTTAGCAGTTAAAATTTTAATATTCCATTTTCTTGGTATACGGTAGTAGGTCCAAAATGACTGGCGGCTTTCAAACATTACGGCCTACTTACAAAAAGGGGTGAGCGCACAGTAGAGGCAAAATTATAGATCGTGTGAACCTCACATCAGTTTTGCAGTAAAATTTGGGAACATGATTAAAATCAAATGTCTGAAACACCTGGATATAAAAACCACATATTGTGCGAAATAAACATGATTTTCGACGAAACCATTCCTGTGAGACCCAATTGATAAACACAACCCATGAAATAGCTTCTTTTTCTCGATCAAAGGGCAACAAGTAGATATATTATTTATGGATTTCGCGAAAGCGTTTGACAAAGTTCCACACAGTAGTTGTTATGTAAACTCGATCGTTATGGGGTAAGGGGTAAGTACTTCAAATGGACCAAGGCATTTCTCACCCAAAGAAAACAAGTGTCTAATTTAAGGGAAATACTCAGAATGGGTTTAGAGTGGAATCTGGGTCCCTCGGGGCACAGTTACAGGCCCGATGGATTTTAGTATTCAGAAATGACCTTGCCCTCAGAATTGACATCTAGTGTGGATGAAATTGTTTGCAGATGACTGCATTGTTTACAGAAAAGTGGCCGGTCCTGAGGATGGCTGGCATGTTACAAGAGATTTAATGCACTCACTGCATGGCAATGCAAATGGCAAAGGAAATTCACGCCCAAAATGGTATTTCTGAGAGTGACTCATGCACGTTACCTAAAATCACCTTTCCCACTTCACAAATACTGAGGTGGCTTGACACAAATGATACCCCTATCTGGGGGTTACTCTTACTACAAACTGACCTGGAATCCACATATAAATGAGATTGGTCCCTCAAAGCTAACCGAACTCTTGGGTTTCATTAAGAGGAACTTATACTGTTGTTCAACAGGTAAAAAACCTTTCATATAAATCATTGGTTTCGCCCAACAATGGAGTATTGGGATCAATATTGGGATCCGTCACAAAAGAACTCATACCAGAAACTAGAATCAGTTAAAAACTGGGAGCTCTGTTTTGTAATGGGATATAACAACATGACAAGTAGCGTTAGTAAAATGAACAAGAACTTGAGTGGGAACCGCTTGAAATGAGAAAAAATGACAGGGTCACCTTATTTCACCAAGCCGTATCGGTCGCCGTGCCATCCCAACGCAAACAATCTTACGCCCAGGTCCTCCGTTCATCAAGACGCGTCATTTACTCCAATTGCCTGCCACAAAACTGTTTGAAATACGCTTTCATGCCCAGGAACTATAATTGACTGGATGCATACCATCGCCACATCAAGAACCTGAAGACAAAAAAATTTCAAGAAAGCCGTCGCTCAATACTACAACGCATACCAGTAACCGAACACATCAGTAACCATTTGTACCTTCCTACTCGTTTTTCCCCTTGTAGGGGAGTTGAGTAGTATAGATCCAGATCCAGAATGAGATAGCTATGATGGTATTGTAACGTAAAATAAATCACAAATAACACATGCCCCCACTTGCTACTTTCCGATAAAGGTAACATAAAAGGCAAGGCAATTAAATTCTGTCAGCGAATGTTGTACAACTAGCCGGGACAACTAGCACTCATCTCGAACGGAATCAAGTGCACATGCAGTGGTGGCATAATATCATCAACCCAGCGCATGCAGCCTGTATTTCCCAAAACTTACAACCGTGACCAATATCGGTGTTTTCAAAACACCTCATGGTATAATTACAGGTCTTGTCTCGGTGTCTGGTTGCTAGCTCCTGTTGTTTTAACAGATCAACCTGTTATGCGTATGTGTATCTACCTACCCAATGAGGCCAACTAGTTCAAGGGAAATCAATAGGTTTACGGAATAAATATCATACTGTTATATAGCCTCCATTTTGTGATTGAAAATAGTATTTTATTTTATTTTCTCAATTTTATTTCAGAAAAGATTTTTCACGGGAAAAGTACTTTGTTTACTATAAAAGAGAGAAAGGGGAATATCCCTAGTTTGTTTTTGCTAGGTGCACCTGTTTGATTGCACAATAGGAGAAATGGGAATTCCCCAAGAATGCTAAACTTAGAAACTGAGTCAACTTGTTTATGCTTTAAGATCAAAACATTGCAGAATCTAGGTAATTCCCCCATAGAGATATGTGAGATGATGTAATTCAGGTGATGTAATTTTGTAACATCTGATTTGACAGTGCTAGGTTATGTTTATGCATGATGATGATGTAATGATTATTGTTAGAAAGGGGAATCTAGCTGTGAGAAGTTAAAATACCTATCACTGGAAGGACTGAGGTCAGCAGTTGTGATCAGCTATGCAGTATGGTTATAGCTAGTTTTATCTACAATAATGGTAGATTTATGCTCCACACAATACCAGGATTTATTATATTTTCAATTCCATGTGAGCAGAGCGCTGTAATTGTTCTACTGTCGTCTTTGAAGCCGAAAGTGCTGGGAACAAAATAGGATTCCAAAATAGGATTCCAAACGCTTCTTGTGGACATTAATGGACATTCTTGAGGACAATAAGTATATTTTAACTAATTGTGTGTGATTTTGATATATGTAATGTTGTTTTGGACATACCAAATTCTTGAACCTTTCCAATTAAAAATCATTAAATCTGTTATATTATATAAATTTCAGATCACTTGTGTACAAGGCTCATTTATTTGTGTTTGAAAGGTATTTCTGACTTTAGACGTCTACGAGACGTCATAACAATACACACTACTGAATATCGCAACTATTTGAAACAAACCTAAGCAGCTCAAGAGACCAGATTAACTAATTCGGTGCAGCGTTGTCCCTGGAACAAAAACGAATAACCGAAATGCCCCTCCACCATTAAAAAAAATAATTCCAACTCTGTTCATATGTACAACGATTATGAAGTGAGAAATAAGCTATTCATATTATGCAAACATTTTGACTTTGCTTCATACATTAAAGAATACGGTCAAATTTGCAAATATTATTAAGAACAAACTGCAGGATTGTAACATAATAGCACATGCGCTTGTGATTCGGTCAGAAATTCCATCCTTGATACCAGGGTTAACTTGTGTCTATCAAATAAGAGAGCGTGATTGGCCCGAGTACTCAGTCGTATAATCTCTATTTTCGTTTTTTGTACTTCATCCTAAGTTTCTATTGTAACGCAGTGTATATTTCCTTTTATTGTTTGTATAGATACACCACCGGGTGGTGGTGTGCCATGGTTTAAAAACCGTGTTCCGATAAATAAGCAAATAACTCAGTAAATTCGTAAGCAAAGTATTAGCCAATCGCATCAAAACATCTATAGTCTGTGGAACGATAACTCGGACATCTTCCACAAACTAGCAACCTCACTGGCCTATAAACAAATTGCGTTGGCGTTCATAAACAGCAGTAAGAGAGAGACAATATACCACCTCTTCGCGTAACTTACAGTTCACACACACTAAATGAGTGTACTAGCGTATTAGCACATCTGAGGCAATGCGAGATTACACCAATCTGATCTTAAAGGCGATGCCAAAAATAAAATATAATAATTACCGTAACTTAATAAACTTACTCTTTTTTGTCTTGTCGGTCCTGTAGGTGTGCGTGTGCTAAGAATTACAATTTATTCTGTCATTGCTTGTGTGACTAATTTTCAGCCCTGTGTGTCTATTTTTTTAACAAAAGAAAAGTCACACAAGTATACTCTCCTTAAGCCCATGATATATGGTTGGCCGTTCCCGCCAAAACGCGTACCAAAACCATACGCGTGCAAGTCAAAACGTACGCATGGTTCTTTCATAACGTACGCGTGGATCCGTCATAACGTACGCATGCATGGTCTTGACAGAACGTACTCTCTTAAAATGGAAGAGTGAAAAATCACTCTGAATTTCGGAGTGATTTTAAATTAACTCTAATCGAGTGGCTTTTAGCTCTAAAAGAGCGAGAAATGCAGCCTGACACCTTAACTCGAGGGTTAACCGAGCTCACTCTGTTACCGAGTGGCTCAAAATGCCACTCTTCTTGGGAGTGAAGCCCACTCTGAACTCTTATCGAGCGGCTTTTAGCTCTAAAAGAGTGAGAAAATGCTCTTTTTCGGAGTGAACTAATAGCAAATCAGAACCGCCGCAAATCGCGTGATTATTTTCGAACAACATGGCGGACGAGTTAGGCGAGACCGTCAGCAAATGGTTGACCGAAGTTAAAATTATAGTTAAGAAATCATAGAGATCTTTACGGGTGAGTATATTGTATGTGTCGGTCACCATTCATACTAGTAGTAGCATTTACTGACAAAGTGTGGAGAAGCATTAAATGTTATTTATTGTAATATCGCTCGTAAATACGGTAGTCTGCGCCAGGCTAGGCCAGGCCTGCGCATGTATATACGAAACGCACAATCATGCATGTCACGGGCATGCATGCCATGATCATGTACGTCATGCATGCCACAATCGTGCATGTCACACTGAATCATGCCAATGATGCGCCACAATATTCATTCATGTCACAATGCTATGAATTATGACCAATGCATACAATATACTCACCAAACTAACAAAATTCACAAAGAATCACAACTCTAAAAGAGTGAATTGGCTAGTTCACGCTTTCCCCTACAGCTCTAAAAGAGTGACTAGTTCACTCTAAAAAAGAGTGATCACTTCACTCTTTGCATAGAGTTATTTTTTTCACTCTTTATTTAGAGTGGATCTCACTCTAAAAGATGCGTCACTCAGCTGGCACTTTTTTGGAGTGAGATTTCACTCTTTTAGAGTGTTTTTTCACTCTTTCGTTTTAAGAGAGTACGTATGGACATTTTCTATTATACTTCTATGACATTCTTAACGTTTTAGCATAAAATACGCGTGGTTTTGGCATAACGTACGCGTGGTTCTGTCATTACTCATGCTTAATATATTCATAACGTACGCGTAGATAGTCATTACGTATGCGTAGTATAGTCATAACGAACGCGTGGTTCTGCCATAACGTACGCGTGGTTGTGTCATAACGTACGCGTGGTTGTGTCATAACGTACGCGTGGTTGTGTCATAACGTACGCGTGGTTGTGTCATAACGTACGCGTGGTTGTGTCACGACGTACGCAATAAAGGGGGTGGACTCTATTCAACGATTACCTGGAGACGTGATGTAGGTTCCCCTTAGTTTTCAAATAATGAAAAATGAAAATGGTAAACTGGAAATATTTTCCATTAGTAAAGGCATTGCTTCATCCCATTTTTATTTCAATGCAATTCAGGACTGGAATGGGCTACCAAATCATGTAAAAAGGATTGTCAACAAAAAAGTGTTTAAACGTGCAATAAAAAAACTTTTGAGTAGCTAATTTTATTGGATGGGTTAACCATTTTTTTAAAGTATATTTTTGTTATTGCTATATTCCTTCTTTGTTTTTGTGAAGGTTTGGATATATTTGTAGATGATGTTATTTGTGGGTTATTTTGGGTAGGGGTTGGTATCTAATTTAGTGCGTGTTGCTTTAGATTATGTGTAATTTAAGTGCAATTTTGATTGATTATAGGGGTTTAAAGTTTTGCTTCAATATGTATTTAAGTGTACTTAAATATTGTTTAATTTCTAATGAATGACAACTGTTTATATTTGCTGTCATTTTTATACTTAGCCATTATGTTAATACTTAATAGTTTTATATACAGTGTTTTTAGGTTTACTTGGGCCCCAACGGAAACAAGCTACTTTTATGTGGCTTTCTTGGGTCACCCTAGGAATTCCATTCTTAGCATTATTCATAGTTTATATTGTCAAGAATTTCTACTTGCTGTAATTATTTTATATTTTTATATGTATATCATGTTGTATGAATTCCTGAATAAAATCAATATTAAAGTTAGGTTATTAAAGTGATAATAATTCTAGGTTGATTGGAGTGTGGTATTCTCAAAAATCACCATCATATGAAATTTTAATTGAATTATGGATGAGGTGCATTAGTAGAAGTGCCATAAGTAGGCCTAATACTATGACATTCTTAACGTACGCATGGTTTTAGCATAACATACGCGTGGTTTTGGCATAACGTACGCGTGGTTCTGTCATTACTCATGCTTAATATATTCATAACGTACGCGTAGATAGTCATTACGTATGTGTAGTATAGTCATAACCATAACGTACGCGTGGTTGTGTCATAATAATGCATGTCGGGTGTATGATACCATAGGAAAATCGTATAGAAAAGGAAAAAAATGTTATCAGCTAAAAAGGTTTTAGTGTGTTTAAAGTTGGGTTGTGATTGGAGTAAAACCTCTCAAATCATAGAGTGGGTTATCCCATTATAGTAGGGGGGTGGTAAGCCACCTAAGTAGACAAGACGTATATCAGTTTGATCCGTAAAAATGTGAAATACCGTAAAGAGGTCGGGGTTATAGTGTATTTTACGGAAAGTTTGGTGGCAAAAAACTTGTGTCGGAAAGCTGACATTATTAAAGTAATATTACTTGTACAGACTGTTCCCATAAAAACTATACAATTCAAACTAAAAATATAAAAAATTTTGTTATTTGGTTTATTTGGTTTATTTTTATGTTTTTACTCTATTTGTTAGACAAGATCCTAAGCTAAATCCTCGCTTTTATTCCATCCGAAGTTGATGGACTCTAAGGCGGAGATCATTTATTCAGTTGAACACAAAGGATAAATACCACTTGGGCCATTTTCACTCTGAAGGTTCAAGAAACCCAAGGTATAAAGCGTGTAGCATCATTGTAGGGATTAAACCCTTTTCAAACAAGAATATTTACGATCATAGTGAATGTATTATCATTCATTGAACTAATCATATATTCATTTTTTCAGTGAAAGCACCGACATTATTATGTTTTGGGTGAAATGAGGGACTCACTTACTCTCAGGGGGACAATAATTATGAAAATTCAAGGGCACTTTGGGGAATTGGACTGCTGAAACTAATGTAACAGTCGACAAGTCGGTTGAGGATCAAATGTGTGGACACTTTCTAATGTGGCGGGACAATTTACCACCTTCCCTATTCCCCACTGCCTCCATGGAGGAATATGATGAAGAAAACAGTGTTAAACAAAGAGCAATACAGGAAAGGGTGGTTGTGTTCACAGGTCTTCAGTTTTTCCTTTCAACAAGGGTGTGTTTACATTTTCAGTTGGTCGCCACCCCCCCCCCCCCGCCATTGAGAGGGGCTGATCCGCCCTACTTAGAAATCATTTGCGTGGTAATATAATATTGCTGATTTGTGTTGAAAAAGGTAACATTTTTGTAATCACATGACGCCAGGTATAATATTAATGTCACCTGAAAGAACTCTTCCAGCCATTTAGAAATGCGTGATATGAACAATTCCCCCTCAACCACATTGGAACAGCTTGATTGCCATGAAAAATTCAGAGATTCCGCGCTCGCGCGGGGGGGGGGGGGGGGGGGGGGGGGGGGGGGTCACCACGCCTCCCGAATCCACCCCCCCCGGCTACACAACCTTCTAAGCCCCATCTTATCTTGGCACCCCCTCTAGCCAGGGCTGGTTCCGCCCCTGCTGATTCTCACCTGTGCAAAAAAATCATTTCGGATCCTTGCAATGACTAATGTACTCAAACTGTTGAATCTTCTGACAAATTCCAGTGAAAATCGCCTGAATTTAAGGCCATTGAAATATGTACTTTTCATCCGATATAGTCAAAAATGTGAGAAATACTAAGCCCATTCCAGATGCTGTCAGTTCCAATCTTTGCATATCTTTCCTTTGGCATTGAATTAGTTTTCAAAAATCAATCGAAGCAAGTTCCATACCAAAAAATCATGTTTCTTACCATATAGCTATTTAAGGGTAGGGCACAACATCGCCTTCTCTATATTAATAGCAGATCAATTGGTTCTTTTTGCAATTAATAGTCTTTACATCTGTAAGGACTATAAAAGAACATACCTTTTTAAGGCAAGGGTAAATTCAATAAATTACAAATGTGGGAGTACAACATGCAAATGTGTTTTGTACAGGAATTTAGGGAACGATGGTTATCTGCTGCCTTGGCGAAACATCTTTCGATTCTTACTAATACTTCAGTTTACCAATAGATATATTCAAGGAAAATTCTCCAGGAGTGCCAGGTGGATCCAATACTATTAGCATTTTGCAATAGCTCACACATTGAGTTTGAGCACGCTGGTATTCATAATCCATGTGCGGCGTGATGAGATGGGTCAACGGCTTAACGGGCATTGATTACTTCATTTGTGGATTGGTTATTAGCTCTGTGCTGCACTGATGAGAACACAATGTTCGAAACGGTTACTGTCAAGACTGAGTAAAACGGTGTAGACACCAGAATTTTTGCCTCTAAATCTCAGACCAAGATATAGGCACAAGAGTTAACGATGGCGAACCCTTTGAAATTCAAGATGGCTGCAAACAACTAACATGGT
>JAMKCH010030852.1:0-17188 GCA_023653785.1 Ophioderma brevispina | reverse complement strand
TACGCCTTACTCATTCATGTCAGTCTTACACGATCATGTAGCAGAAAAAAACATAGCAACATATTCACGTCACTCAATCAGAATTCCACTGCCAGTCATGGCACTGTCACTGTGTGTGACTACGGGAACAACCTATCGGCCCATAGCCGGAACACAAACACAATGCATATAACACAAAACAGTAAATCCCGTCAACACATAATACACTGTAGTGAAAACAAAATCACATTCAGAAATAGCCGGAATTCTTTAACCTGAAACCACCATTCGGGCCACTACTACTGCCACTGCTGCTGGCTAGCATGGGCGCCGCCATCTTTAAAGGCTGTTTGCTTGTTGCTGGGCAAGGCGGTAGCACAATCTCTCCTCCAGTGTCCAAACTTGCCACACTGGAAACATCGGTCAGAGGAGGCCGGAACGCGTCTGGGGACAAACCCAGGCTGGTATTTACTTGCCGGGATAAAGCCACGAAAAAAATGATCATGACTAGAGGGAACTTTAGATTCCACTGGCCTGCGCTTAAACGACCTGGCACCCCCGCGTTGCTTAGCCCGCTTACGCTTCGAAGCGGCCCTAGCTTGAGCATTTCTGATGCGTTTTTCATCATCTGTATCACTCGCAATTTCATCGGAAATATATTCTTCTACAACTTTCCAGCCGTCGTCAGATCTATCAGCGATGCGAATAAGTTTATTACGCTCATTAATGTCAGTAATAGCTTTGTCAATAGGGTCAAGCGCTGCAGCTCCACGCCCCTCCACAATACACTCGCGAGCTTTCTTCAAAAGGAGCAACTGAGATGAATTAAACTTGAACTGAAGTTTATTACCCTTGAAATTAAAGTTAAGCTCAGATTCTTTCTTTAGTTGTTCAACCTGCTCAGTCGCTGAAGTGAGGACCTTATCATTCTCAGCCTTTTGATCATCCAGTTTTTTGTCTATATAGGTTTTAACACCACCAACAGCGTCATTAATGATTTTAGCTAAATCACTGGTAGTCAAGGGTCTAGTAGCAAGGCTAGCGGGATTCTCAGGGGCAGAATCACCAGATACCGGAATAGCACTACTAGTACCACCTTCTTGTTGCAACGACATAATACCATACGGTTACAATCCAAACACAATTTACGCTGAGTCTACAAAAACAACGGAGAAAAAGTTCAGCTTGTCTGTCGTGCGTGTTGCGAAAACCGTCAGTGAGCACCACTCTCTGTAGCCTCATTCAAGCATCCCGCACACATACCTAATCTGCATATGAATACCTCTACTCAGCTGTGTACTTACGTTAAGAATAGGAAATTCAATTCCTGTCAGTTCATTAAAAGTTTTTGGGGCGTGTCGACGATTCCATTCGTTCTGAGAGGTTGTATACGTCACCCAATCAATACAATAGAAATTCGATGTGACGATACCGGATCAGCTTAAGGCCATAATTAAAAAATGTCCCTTTTCTCACGAACGAAAATGCAAGGCAAATGACTGAATAAATTCCAAACACCAAACTTGAACAAACTCTGAAGCCTTCAACATGATAGGAATAATTATTACCCGCAAAAGTAATTTTACGTCACTAAAGAATATTTAGAAATCTGACATTTATTCGCCTTGTTCCAGAAATAATGCGTGACATATTGGTCAAATAACTTGTCTAAGTACTATTAAGAGTTTTGGCCACTCAACGAGCTACAATATTTACGTGGCCTAATCCCCCTCAACCTAGAGGTTCACCCGGCCTAGATATTCACAACACTTTTATCCGTTCTTTGATTGACTCCAAACAAAGGAGTCGATAGCGTGTCTCAGACTGTAAGACAATCTATTCAATTGATTCTGGTATGAAGCCTTTACATATTTGATACAAAAAGGTTCATGCAAAATGGGTTACAAATCAAATCAGTTGAACAAAGTTGAGCATTACGGCCTTTTAGTTATAATCTCAACACATCCCCCTCCAAATGAATTCTTACCATCGACAATATGCGTTTACTGACAGGAATAAAAAATCAGACTATAAAACAATACAAGAACAAAATGATGACATACTTTTAATATAGGCTTTAAACTATTGGGGCAGTAGTAAGACTACTGGATTTTAACACGTTAGGCCTAAACCTTTTTTTTTCAGACCTAAACCTTTTTTTTTCAGACATGTTATGAAATGTTAGGACTTTAAAAAAGCTCATCATTAGCCTTGTAAAACGTTTATTAAAGTTATCAAATATAAAAAAAATTTGGAAACTGATTATTAGGACCTATATTGCTAATGAGGAAAACTTTCAGGTTCATTTTAAGAAAATGTGGAAATTTGATTTGTAATGCCCCGTAGTTGCCTTTATGTACTAAAAAGTAGTTTTGGTCAATTTTTTTGTTGTATGAATTTTTTTTTCTGCATTGTGTTTTTGTTTGATTTTTGTGATTTTCTTTGTGAGTGTTTCGCATAGCATCATACCAAAGAATATGGAATTATAGAACCTATTTAAAAGAATTCAACAGAGACAAAATAATCCACTCCTTCCGACTTCTACGGGTCATAACTTTTTTTCGCCACGGGAAACAGGTCCCTTCCGCCACGGATGATCTAGGGGTACTTTTTGAAGAGGAATCGATTGCACTAGGTTAAAATTTTCCCCGATCAGTCAAATTTTCCCCCTGAAGGGTTTGTCCCACCCCTCCCCTTTAGCTCCTTTAATTGGCTAATTGACCACGTGGTCATTTGTTTATACAGCCCATTTGTGTATATAGTGCCTTTTGGGATGTATATAGCGCGCCCTCATTTACAGAAAGGGGTATATACCCCAAAAAGTAGTAATATGTATACAACTATTTACTGCCCTGAGGCCATGGTACAAATATTTGCCGAGGTGACTGCAGACCGTGGCCTACTATTGCCCGAGACCGAAGGTCGAGGGCAATAGGCCCACGGTCTGCAGTTCACCGAGGGCATTTTGTTACCATGCCCGAATAAAGACAGTGAAATATTTGTTTTATATAACGTATGAAATATTGTTGTCATTTTATTGGTGGAAACGGCATCGAGTTACATAAAAATATTAAAAATAAAATAGTGTGATAGGACTACTCACCTAATTCACGTCATGAATTACTGCCGGTCCAAAAGTTCCCATCAAATCGACTATTGACCGGCCGGTCCAAAAGTTCCCATCAAAAATCGACTATTGACCGGTTGACCCGTCATTTGGGTGAAAAGCTAACACTATTTTTGTCACTGATTCATTTCCACCAATAAAATTTCATGAATATTTTCTTGCGTGATATAAAGCCTTTTGAGGGATTTGTGTGTACTGTCTGAAGAAAATTTCGCGGCCATTTTTTTCACCACAGAGAAAAGAAAAATGGTAAGTAAACTGCTCATAGGCCTAAATCCTATATTTTTAACAGTTTATTGTAATTTCCTTTTGTAAATGACAAAATAGGAAATTACTAAGTGTTGAGAGTTTTGATCTACGTAAGACACAGTGAAACATTGAATTTTAGGGCGTAATTTCACATGTGTAGGGATCAGAATTTCCTATACAAATGCATAGGGGCAAAGACCCACAGCAAAGACATCCTAATTACAGAATTTTACAGTTCATTGCAACTCCATAGTTTTAAAATACCAAAGATAACAAGCTTTGACTTTGTTGTCTGAACCTTAGATGAGTAATTTTGTGATCTTTTAATATATTTGGCATGCATGGCACCCTAGTCTAAGACAGAACAGACTCAGTCCAGTGGCCGGCTAGGCCTAGGCTTACTCCCTCTCTTTCATAATTCCTTTTCTCTGGGTCTAGACTACGCCAGCATTCCCGCCATACACAGAACCCATGAAAACGCGTAAAGGAAATACATGTCTGCGCGTTACACGCACAACTTCGCGCGCGTATGTAGGTGCCTATTTCAGAAAAGGAATTGTGACGGCGACTATAGGCTTTGTTGGGCCCCAGGTATGTCCTCTAGCCGAGCCTACTCCGTAACCGACCTCAACCTCACCTAAGTTAGTCTTAACTTAGCATACTTCCTAACAACCTACAGGTAGTCAAGCAGTAGCACCGGGCTAGCATATGCCTAGACTAGTAGTCCTACAATGCTAGCCAGGCTACAGTCCTGATTAATAATTTGTTGGACAGAATCGATCACACACGAGCGTGGACTTCGTGAGCCAGTAGTAAAACATCGCGCCTCGTTTTTGCGTAATGGGTAATTGGTCGAAGAATGGGCCGAACCTCCGCGTAGCTTGTTGCGCGTACAGAGGTGTGCGTATCTCGCTGTCCAAGTATTAAGAGCCATTTTAGTAGACATGGCAATTTTTGGTAAACTTGACCATGTTTCCCTGAAATTACAGCAGAACAGTTAAGCCCATGATAGAACTCTCGAGTTGCAGGGGCGATTTTTTCTGCTCCTGGAGCAATGCGAAACTTGATCCAAGACGTGGGTCAAATCCGGTATTGCCCATGCCTCGCTTCCTGCGATGAAAGTATATCACAGCTGAATACTTATCTTGAATAAGCTTACGACTCTCGACTCTCTTGCGACGTAAAGTATAAAACATGCTTAATACTTATCTTGAATAAGCTTACCTAACATATAAAACAGGGTCTGCATTTACGTTTGCATTATATACACATATTCATCCGGCCCTAGGTTCACTCATGCAGATTGCACATGTGTGCCATCGATAGCACCTAAAACATGGATAACCCCTAAGTGAAAACATGGGGCATCTTTTTTCAGCATCTTTGGTAGTCAAAAACAGGCTAATTTCATGCATGTATTTTTGGTCACTGCTTGGGTTGCAATGTTGCACATCATGTTCAAAACGATTGGTTGCTTTGCTCCACAACACGGTTAATCTGGCCTGATTAACACAACATTCTACTTTTTATTAGCCTACCCTGGTAAGTTGCCCCTTTTTAAAATAGTGATTAAAGGGCATTTTTAACATCTCTAGGCTGTGTATTTGCTGATTGCTGGGAAAAAATTTCTCTGCTAAGATATCTCTGGTGTCAGAGAACTATGTTAATATTCTGTACAGTCACTAATGTGTGATGTGAAGTTCACATTCTGATAATATTATTTTATCCCACCTCACAAAGTGGTGCGTAACTGTCAAGTATTCTACTTGAATCACAGTGTAGCTTGTTGTTTGAAACAAGGGAGTGTATTGTTGTGTCTCAACATGTCTAATCGACTAGTACATGAGGGTCTAGATGTAATTCATGAATGTTATTGACGGATTGCGTTAAAAAATCTGGCATATAGAGTAGTAACTTGCTGAAGTTTCCCAAAATTGGAGTCTTTGAGTAAAAATATTGGCCACTTTGTTCGGTGTCTGGAAACTAAAGACCTAAGACCGAAGACCGAAGACCAAAGACCTAAGACTAAGACTAGAAAAATAACTTTCGTAGAATGAAATTGATGTCTTATGTCTCGTTCTTTGTTTTCCATATCCGTGTGTGGGTGGCTTGAAAACAAAGACACCTAAGACAAAACTCAAAAAATAGTCTTAGAACAAAAGGTCATGTCTAATGTCTTCGTGTTGTTTCCAGAACCTGTGTGGTGTCCCTGGAAAACAAATAGACCTAAGACATAAGACTCAACAATCCTTAGTCGTAGACAAAATCGATGTCTTATGTCTTCGGTCTTTGTATTCCTTCCAGATCCGTGTTTGGGTGTCTGGACAACAAGACCTAGACCCATAAGACTAAAAAAATAGTCGTAGAACCAAATCGATGTCTTATGTCTTCGTCTTTGTTTTTCCAATCCCGTGTGTGGGTGTCGGGAAAACAAAGAACTAAACCATAAGACTCAAATTTGACAGATATAAAATGAGATCAATGTCAATCACTCAACCATTAATCATTCATTCCAGCTATCACTCTTCCACTATTTAATTACTTCAAGACTAAAAATACTTTAGTCGTAGAATAAATTGATGTCTTCGGTTGTAATGTTCCAGATCCGTGTGTGGTTGTCTGAAAAACAAAACATAGACTCCAATATGACAGATCTAAAATGAAATCAATGTCAATCACTCAACCAATTAATCATTCCATTCTTCCATCTATCAATCTTCCACTATTTTATTACTTACTTCAGACTGAAAAAAAAAATACTTATCGGAAAACAAAAGCGATGGCTTATGTCTTCGTCCTTTGTTTTCCAGATCCGTGTGTGGTGTCTGGAAAACAAAGACCTAAGTATTTTTTTTAGTCTTGAAGTAATTAAATATGGAGATTGATTAGAGGGAATGAATTATTAATGGGTTAGTGATTGACATGATCTCATTTATATCTGTCATATTTGAGTCTTAGTCTTAGGTCTTTGTTTTCCAGACACCCAACACGATCTGGAAAACAAAGACCGAAGACTTAAGACATCGATTTGGGGTTCTACGACTATTTTTTTTAGTCCTTATGTCTTAGTCTTTGTTTCCACACCCCACAACTGAATCTGTGAAACAAAGACCGAAGACATAATACATCGATTTTTGTTCTACGACTAAGTATTTTGTGGAATCCTGATATGTCTTAGGTCTTTGTTGTTCCAGACACCCACACACGGATCTGGAAAACAAAGACCGAA
This sequence comes from Ophioderma brevispina, assembly GCA_023653785.1. Taxonomy (NCBI): domain Eukaryota; kingdom Metazoa; phylum Echinodermata; class Ophiuroidea; order Amphilepidida; family Ophiodermatidae; genus Ophioderma; species Ophioderma brevispina. The sequence continues at coordinate 10,604 of JAMKCH010030852.1, read as the reverse complement.
AACCTAAGACCATTGAAATTTTGTTCTAAGACTATTTTTTGAGCTTAATGTCTTGGTCTTTGTTTTTTCCAGACACCCACACACGGATCTGGAAAACAAAGACCGAAGACTGACATAAGACATCGATTTTGTTCCACGACCTAAGTAATTTTTTTGTCTTATTGTCTTAGGTCCTTTGTTTCCAGACACGCCACACACGGATCGGAAACCCATAGACCGAAGACATAAGAACAATCGATTTGGTGCTACTACTTATTTTTTTTTAGTCCTTATGTCCTTAGGTCTTTTGTGTTCCAGACACCCACACACGGAATCTGGAAAACAAAGACCGAAACATAAGACAATCGATTTGGTCTAACGACTATTTTTTTTAGTCTTATGTCTTAGTCTGTTTTCCAGACCCCCCCACACGGATCTGGAAACAAAGACGCGAAGTAATTTTTTTAGTCTTGAATTAATTAAATAGTGGACAATGAATAGTGGAATGATGATTAATTGTTGAGTGATTGACATTGATATCATCATTTTATATCTGTCATATTTGAGTCTTAAAAATGTCTTAGGTCTTTGTTTTCCAGACACCCACCCACGGATACTGAAACAAAGACCGAAGACTTAAGACATCGATTTGGTTCTACCGACTATTTTTTTTTAGTCTTATGTCTTAGGTCTTTGTTTTCCAAGACACCCACACACGGATCTGGAAAACAAAGACCGAAGACCTAAGACATCGATTTTGTTTCTACGACTAAAGTATTTTGTTGAGGTCTTATGTCTTAGGTCTTTTTTCCAGACACCCAAACCACGGATCTGGAAAACCAAACACCGAAGACGAAGACATCGATTTTGTTTAAGACTATTTTTTGAGTCTTAGTAAACTGTCAACAGGGAAAGAAGGTAGAGATAAAGAAGCCAAAGAGCCTTTGCTAGATATGTCAGCATTTCTGGGTTTAAGGCCAAGAACTCTTTTTCACTCTGGACAACCAAACATTAAGAATGTGAATGTAGCAACTGTCAGCGAAAGGGACACGACGCGGCAACTGCAAAAACCAATGTGAAATGTAGATATGTCGTAAAGAAGATGGTCACACCAAGCTGACATGTCCAGTAGTCTAAGACCAGTAGGGATGAACGCAAGATTCAAGCTGTAAAGAAAATCATAGAGAACCTGCAACATTCTGACAGGAGAGGATTACACGGTTCAGCCTCCGGGGTAAAGATGAAAAGGTGTCTACATAAAACCCCCCCCCAATACAGGACAATAAAGGAAGCAGGGACGCTGGAAATTACAAGAAATCCCACATTAGCAGACTCTGATTCAGACTCATCTGATGAATCGAATTCGGAAGATTGCAGTATATGATAGCACAAGTATGAGTGCCGTAACACCTTCACCAGGTCATGTAGGGGAAAAGAGGACGCAAAAAAAGACAGCAACAGTCAGCAGAAAAGAAGAAACAGAGGTCAAAATCCAAAGGAAGGAGAAAGTAACTGATAAGTATACATTACCAATCGATATACGTATAAAGATGTTTATATATGCCCAAAGAATTTAATGGGACTAATAATTATATCCATTTAATCTCCTTAAATGTTAGAGGTTTAAGAATAAAGAGAAAGACAAACTCTACACTTGGTTAAAAACCAAAAACTGAGATTGCTTTTTACAAGAAACTTATCTGGACAGAGAACTAGAAGAAAATAGCATGTAAAGAATGGAATATGGAAATGATTATTTGCTTGGCACAATAGACATGTAGAAAAGGGCGTAACACAATAATATATAACATTTGAATTGGATATTGAAAATAAATACAAAAAAGTACTGGCAGATTATTATAGAAAATATTACTTAACATGTCAATAGAAAGTCCAAATGTACCTTTTTAACTTATATCTCCAACAAAAAGTACTGTAAAGTACATTTTTTCAAAAAACTATCACTTGGATGAACATGCAAAATATGATTTTGATTATTGGAGGAGATCTTTAATAGTGTACAAATGTATAACACGATACAAAAGGTTTGCAAAAGAAAAAGAATGAATACTGTAAAGCCTCTACAAAAAATGATTCTTACTTTTAAACTTGATAATATTTGGAGAAAAAATTGGGCCTGACAAAAACAGTTCACATGCGTCAGCTTTCACTTGGTGTAGCCTCAATCACCGCTAATATTGGCTGCTCCTTAGAGATACAAGATTATTTAGAAACAAACGGATCTCAGACCAGCTATTAAAACTGACCATAATGCTATTTCATTAAAAATGAAATAGTACAAGAAATCTAATAAGGCCCATGGGATACTGTAAATATTAAATTTCTTCATTAATTTTATGATGAACTATATAAACGTGATGTACGAGAATTAATCAATATGTGTCGTAATGAATGTATAAAACGTTTGTCCAGTCAAGTGGTCGTGGAGTTATGCAAAAGTCGTATTAAGGATTACACCATAAATGATTGTAAAGAGAAGTCTTTGCAATAAAGGTGATGTCAAAATATGAAGAGGAAGTAAAAAACCTTGGGAAAAGAGGATAAAGATCCAAAATCGTATAAAAAGTAATATGTTGAAGCAAAAGAGAAGCTTGAAAAAACATATAGACAAATTACTAGGGTGCAATTGTTCGATCCAGAGTGAAATGGTTTTGAAGAAGGTGAAACAAATTCAAAATATTTTTTAATCTAGAAAACCAAAGGGGAGTAAAAAAACCATTACGGAATTAAAAACAACGACAGGCAAAAAGATCCCCTAACACAAATAATTATTCTTAAGGAACAGCTGCATATTAATAGTAATTTTATATAAATCAAGGGAAGTGAAAACGATGATATAGATAAGTTATGTAAACTTAACCCCTATACACACATTGTCAAATGATGACGCACATTTATGTGAGGATTGTTAAGTATAGAAGAATGTACAAAAGCTGTTTCAAAAGTTAAAATCCAACAAATCTCCAGGAAGTGGTGGTTTAACTCCGGAATTTATAAAACGTTTTGGAATACATCCAAAGTTCTGGTTAGCAATTCTTTAAAATGAAGGCTTTCGGCAATGGGAAATGTCATTTTCGCAAAGGACGAGAATTATCAACCTTTCAACAAAAGGGGACAAAATAAATTTAGACAATTTTCGCCCATCTCATTACTGAACTTACGATGACAACATATTGTACATCTACTTTATAGGCAATAGAGTTCAAAACATTCCTAAAAATTCCATTTAGTGAAGATCAGTGTGGTTATGTAAAAGGGAGATTTATTGGTCAAAACACAAGAATATTGAAATGTTTTTAGATTTCTGTAGCAAAGAAGAGACATAATTGTCTCTTATGATAGAAAACTGTTTCTATAGATTTATCAAAATAAAAAGCTTTGATTCCATTGATCGCTTTTTTGGTCAAGTCCTTACAGCATTTTGGTTTTGGAATAGAATTTTAAATGGGTAAAGACATTAATAATAATATAAATAGCTTTATCTATGTCAACGGATGGTTTCTCAAAATCTTTCGAGTTACAAAGGGGTATCAGACAGGGCTGTCCTCTATCTGCCCTTGCTATTTAGCATTGCACAGACATCGTGTCATTAATATTAAAAACCACAAGGGGTATAACAGTCAATAATGATCAAAATCTAGAAAATTAAAATCGTGAATTAGCAGATGATACCACAAAAAACCTTTTTGTGAATCACCAAATTCTTGCGACAATTGTTTTGTGAACGAAATCCATAAGTTTTAGTCATGTAATTGGTATAGTAATGCAACAAAAATCATAAGGGATTTATTTAGGAAAAACAAACCAAACCAACTTAAATGCCAATATAATGGGACAGAAGAGCCTGTTAAATGTTTAGTAATATTTTAGTAAAGACAAATTCGTAATGACGAACTTAATTGAAGCCGAAGCTGGCTAAATTAAAAATACTGTTAAATAGTTGGAAAGCAAGACAACTAAAATTTATGGTATAATTGCCATTATTAAAACACTTGGGGATTTCACAAATATGTTTAATAATGCAAGTGTTTACAATGTGCCAGATTATGTATTAAAGAAGCAACAAAGCAAATCTTTACTCTCTTGTGGGTTCAGGAAGAGAAAAGGTGAAACGAAACGATAATAGGGATATTGAGCGCGGGGGTTTTATCAAATGGTCAACCTTAGTACCAGATAAATGCTTTTGAAAATAAATGGTATCAAGACTGTTAATGAAGTAATGATGTGATATGGGAAAAATATTTAAACATTGGTTCGAAGCATATGGTGGTTTATCCTTGTTGCTCGAATTAAATTGTAATAGTGAATACGTCCACACATAGTAAGTAATTATTTGCCACCTTTTTATCAAGATGTATTAAATAAGGCATGGTATCCACGCAATTCAAAAAGAAAGAGTCCATATGTTGGTAGAAATACTATTCTAGGGGAATACAGACGTATATATAAAGGTAAAAATCTTATTTTTTAAAGATTGGAAGATCGCCGGTATCCTTTAAATTTGAAAGATATCTAAGAGGTGATAGAATTTTAATTTGTTGAATTTCTGAAAGTAGAAGCCCAATTAATATATTCTCTTTGCAATAAATTATATCACATTCCTAGCGCTGGGAAGACAAGATCAGTAGCAAGAAAATATCTTCATTGTAAGAATCCCAGTACAATAATTCAAATTAATGAAAACACTGTGCAACCATTTCATTAAACTGAAACGAAAGATATTTATCAATCTTAAACACAGATTTTGAAAATCCAATTGCATTAATATTGGGAAAAACATAACATTCGTGCAATGTAACTTGGGAAAAAATTTTTTTATTTAAAATAGGGTATAGTATTGAAAACCGTCTAACGGCATTTTCAATTTAATGTCCTCAATATTCATTCCTTGTAAGGAATCGATACAATGGAAACATTATAATTCTCCAACTTGCGATTTTTGTGATTGTATAGACAATTATGACCATTTCTTCATTAAGTGTTGCAAAAAAAACCTTTTGGGAGCTTTTTTAAAAATTATATGTGAAATAGAAAAACTTTAATTGGTTTTTTGAGATAAATCTTGATAAAATCATATGTGGATGACATATTGCAGAACGAAACATATCTGTGGCTTAAACTTTTTGATTATTTGGGCTTGTTTATTCAATATACAAGTCCAAAATGAGATTAATCTTACAAACAATTTACAACAAAAAACAAAAACCAATTTTCAAATTTATTTAGTTTCTGAGTTAAAAAAACTGACGAAATAATAGCCAAAACAGAAGTAAAACAAGATCACTTAGAGATCGAGAAAAATGGTTATTTGTAAAACATATTGAATATTATATAAAGTATATAAGTATATTTATGAATAGATAAAAAAAAAAAAAAAAAAAAAAAAAAAAAAAATTTATTGTTATTGTGCATGTATTGTATTATATGTAATGTGCATTTGTTGTATGCGTAATACGTCTGTCTCTGTGTGTTTCTTCTGCATGTCTCTTGTCTCGGTTCTGTGTGTCTGTCTTTTTGTCTCTGTCTGTCGTGTGTTGTCATCTCTGTCTCTGTCTCTCTGTCTAATGGCTATCTCTATATAACTGTGTGTGTGTTATGGTCTGTGTCAGTTCGTGTCTGTTATTTGTCTGGTATTTGTCTTCTGGTCTCTTTGTTTCTTCTCCTTTTGTCTGTCTCTCTCTTTCTCTATTTTGTCTGTCTGTTCTGTTGGTCTCTTGTCTGTGCTCCCCTTTTTTTCCCTTTAATTCTTGTTTCTCGTGTGTGTGTTGCTGGTCCCTTGTCCCTCTATCTTCTCCCATTTTCCTTTTTCCCCTGTACAGAACACAGTATACCGGATAGAAGACAATGTGGGAGCTGGGGCAAGTAAGTGGAGTAATATGAGGGACACAAGGTAAGGGAGGGGCCCGCAGGAAAGGCCAAGAAGGGGAGGGCAAAAAAAAAAAAAGAGTGGAGGCGGATGGCGTAGGTCTGTGGGGCCAGCCACCCACACACGACCGGGACAACAAGACCGAAGCAGAAGACAGCGAGGGGGGGCGAACACGAGGTGGGAGTCGGAGGTCGGAGGCGGGGTGGCCAACCACCCACACACGGCTCTGCAAAACAAAGACCGAAGCATAAGACAAAATTCGATTTTTGTCGACGACTAAGTATTTTGTGAATCTGATGTCTTAGGGTCTTTGTTTTCCCCAACACCCACACGGATCTGAAAACAAAGACCGAAGACATAAGACATTGATTTTGTTCTAAGACTAAGTTTTTGAGTCTTACTCTAGGTCTTTGTTTTCCAGACACCCACCAACGGAATCTGGAAAACAAAGACCGAATACATAAGAATCCGATTTTGTTCACGACTAAGTAATTTTTTTAGTCTTATTTCTTAGGGCCTTTGTTTTTCCAGACTGATAATTAATTGTCAAAGACACAGTCATCTTACTCACTAAAGCATGCTCTGTGTATTACATGTAGTACCCATACACGGGTATAATAACTGAGTACCCCTACCCCCCCGGGGTTGTACCTGTACCCATAGTCTTGTCTCTTGTACCTATAACTCATATATCAATCATTCCACACCATGATTGGTCCACATCTGGAACCATACCCGAAGTCGCATACCCATACCTATACCCGTAGCCATCGTGTATTGTTGTAAATCCATCCTATAAAGCATGGTCCTCACACCCATCCCCAAGTATGGTCTAATACCCTTAACTCATAAACTTTCTGCATACATGAAATATGGCATTTTTTCGAATTTTTAAATGAAACCTACTTAATCTTCACATTATATGAGGCCAAAGTAGTGACAAAGGCGATTTTAGTGCTATCCATTTGCATTTAACTGGCCCGGTCTAATATGATTTTAGATTTGGTTTGAAATGTGGTCCTTAATATGTCGACCTGTGACATTACAAGTTTTAAAGTTTTGTAAACATGTACTGAAAATGATCAGTTGAACATTATCAACTTTGACCGACTAACCAACTTCACAGTAGGTTTAAAATTAAGCTATACCTACCATGGCAAAGGGAAGCAAACTGGATTGGATAAAATGCGGTTTGCTTCTTTAAAATTGTCATGGAATGGAGCACTGGTAGTATACATGTATATCACCATTGAAATTTGTCATTATTTTGAAATATGTGATGCTATATCAAACAAAAACAAATTTTAAATATTGAGATTTGTCTGAAACATAAACATCAATTTTCACAAACAAATTTGGGTGAAAGTCACAATTTCGTTAAATATCACTCAATTGTATATTTTGATTTCTTGTGAATTTCCCTTTCTAGCAATAAATGCATGCCTCACTTATTTTGTTGTAGTGCGAGTACTTTTCCTGAGTACGAGTATGAGTACGAGTACTTGACCCTAAGTACGAGTACGAGTATGAGTATTTGATCCTGAGTACGAGTACGAGTATGAGTACAGCAAAATTTTAAATCACGAGTACGAGTATGAGTACGAGTACTTATGCCTGAGTACGAGTATGAGTACTAGTACACAAATTGTACTCGTACTCGAGTACGAGTATGAGTATTCGTACTCGAGTACTACAAGTCTGCCACACACGGATCTGGAAAACAAAGACCGAAGACATAAGACATCGATTTTGTTCTACGACTAAGTAATTTTTTAGACTTATGTCTTAGGTATTTGTTTTCCAGACACCCTCACGCGGATCTGGAAAACAAAGACCGAGGACATAAGACATCGAGTTGGTTCTACGAGACCTATTTGTTTTTTAGTCTTCTGTCTTAGGTCTTTGTTGTCCAGACACCCCGCTGGGCGTACAAATTCAGTTGTGATTGGGACTGGTTAAATGATACCATAAGGAAAAATAACCTAAACATCTCAGCAAAAATAACCCTAAGTGTGTATATTTTTCCTGCAGTAGCACAAAGTGTCATTTTCTATGGGCTATATGGCTAATTTAACATGTTGTATCTTTTCATTTCAATCAATTTTATTTGTTCTCATTATGATATAGAGCAAAAAAAAATATGATAAATAATTATGTGAAATAATGACAGTACAGTGAAAGTTTAATCTTAAAATAGTAATGAAAAATATTTGCATACAAGAGTAAACGATGTGTATAACAATATAAGTGGAATTTAAAAGTGAGTATATCACTGGGAGATAATACTAGTGAAATATATGAAAATTAAGCACAGTCAGGTGTGCATACTACTGCTTGTACGTTAGAGTTATTTGCACTGTGAAAACTAGATAATTTCAGCAAAGCTTGTCCAATAGGGGACCGAGTATATTTAACTTTCAGAAAAACATGGAAAACGAGCATGTGTGCCCAACGAAAATCCAAGGACGCCCCCCAGTCAAACGTTCGAATTTAGTCAAAACGTTCATTCTTTATTTCTCACACTGGGCAGTTTGGGCAGTAAAGTTGAACGCAGAACGCTGTACCTTAACTTCTTATATAACGAACATAACAACAAAAGAACACACCAGAGACAGATGCAAACATGTTGTATATTGACACTTTTTACACTTTTACGTGTTCGGACATAGAGTTTTTTCAAAAAAATGCTCAGTAATGATTGCTCGCCGACCATCGATTGCGCCAGAGGATTATGATCAACGCGTCGCTGTGAATCCCCTACCTTTTGTGCTGGTGAATGGCTAAAAGATTAAATGGATTGTTGTGGGAGTCGTTGTGGTTCCTTATCTCTTTTCCCATCTTAGAGCGTTCGCGAAACCCACACGTTCAACCCAATTGACGACTAAAACTGCCATCTACTCTTAGTAGACTTAACACGTTCGCTAACTTGTTCATCAATATGTACATGGTTGGTTTTAATGGTGAAGAGTCATATAACGTGTTTTTTTTTTTGTAAAACCAATACTCTTATTTTTTTATTACGATATGAAAACCCAGCACAAATACAATTTTGATTACTATAAACAACAAAGGGAATTATTTTTATATTAGTCAATCTATGTCTGATGACTACAATTCTCATCAGCATCAGCACAGCATCAAGCGCAGCAATGTCATATGGTCATAATAGCCTAATAATAGCATTCATCTATCATTATTTTACCGTATAAAATAATTCAGATTTAAAAGCATTTTGCTTAAAACAGGCTTGTCAATGATGAACTTGTTAATTACGATAGTGAAGCTACAAACAGTAGAAACATGCAAACGAATATGTAGATGAAAAATTAGATGATATAAATGGTCTAATAACCACAGTGTATATATATCTATTATAAATTAAAATATATCTATTATAAATTAAAATTATTGACGTGCTTCTAATTCAATCAAAACATTAAGGTTGCAGATAATATAGCTTGTCTATAGTCTGTTCTGATTTTTTATTTCCTTAGCTTTTCTAATTAGTGACAAAATATTAGGAAAATGATATATACCATAAAAAGAATAAAAATAAAACATAGGCCTATAGCTTAAGTGGGGTTCGAACCCACGAGTCAAAAACAATAAACTCTGGTTATGGTAGCTGCACAGTATTCCACGAGGCACGCCACGATGTAAGTTGAATACAGCATTGTATAGACCATTTCCTAACATGTGACAAAAAACATAGAAAAACTCCGTTCCTATGAAACATTTGTGTACATGTCTCGCACAAAAATTGTTACACATATTCTAATAAAGGTACTCTGTAAGTTTTGCTTAAAACGATTAACATTTTTAAAAGAAAATAGGTCGCATCGCAGGATTCTTGGAGATTTTGGCCCGAAATCATGCTCCAGGAGCATATATTTTCAACTCGTCTCATAGGGGCGGTAGGGCGCTATCATTATTAGTGTGCGCTTTATTCCGTTAATGTTTATATTGAAGTATTACAAAGAACGACTTATTTCCTAATTCGCCTACGGCTCAACCGGAAATAAGAAACTTCCTATTGAGCCTGCGCTCCTAGCTGTAAGAGAAACATGTTAAAACACTGACCTTGGGGAGCACCGTTCTTCAGCGACGAGCTACCTCATCCACTCTCCCATGTCAAGCATTAAAGAACGGGCAGAGACATAGATACCATAAACTATAGTTTATTAAATAAGCACACAGCAGTGACATGACAAACCAAATTATTGGTATTAATAATAGATAAATTAAATTTTAATCTGAATACAACCTTTCTGGCCTATACACCAATCACAGGCCTAGATTCAGGGATACAGAAATCTAGTTGGCAAACGTTTCACTAATGTACCTGTCCTTGGAAGAATCTGTCTTCCATCTACCGTACCTTTTGAATAGGCGATCTGGGACACCAACAGCAGCAGCTGCTGTCGCACCGCCTGCCCTGAGGCTGTGCAAGCCATACAATTTAGGATCAAGACCAATAGCCTACAAAGCCTCCAATAATATTCCTCTGCACCTGGTATATGATAACTTACCTGCACGTAAATGGTAAGAGGATTTCTTCCTAACCAATGGTCTAAACAAATAGTCCTCTGATGATAGATCACTGATGCCTGCTAGATTGAGATATTTATATAACACGGCAACAGGGCAGGTCTGATTTCCTGTTGCTCCAACAAGAACCCACGCACCATCCCTATACTGATCAGTCTTACTGCACTCAATGAAAAATCTAGCATGAGAG
>JAMKCH010030851.1:0-43670 GCA_023653785.1 Ophioderma brevispina | reverse complement strand
TTTGATAACCACCCCACAGGTCAAACAGGGCTACAGTAAGTTGGACTATGGTTCTCCACCTTCGAACAGCTCCAAGCAAACAGTTTCAGTTAATAATACATATGCTGAATTACAAGTACAACCAGAGAATTCATGCATATTCTTACCACTTGGTCATGCCTATTATATGAGACCAACAACTTCAATCTTTGTGTGCTTAATTTAAGAGTCCAAACCTCTGTAATCCCAAATCCTGATCCAGAAAAATTATGGCACTAAATTTTTGGATTTTTTTTAAATATATTTGTGTTTTTGTGTTTTTTAAGTTTTTGAGTTTTATTGATTTTTTAGTTTTTTTGCAATAAAATAATAAGTGAAGTCAAATTGTGTTAGAATATTAGGGGGCACACAGAGGCATTTTAATTAGAAAAAAGGTTGATTTTGGAACAGTATTTTCCCCCCCCCCCCCCCCCCCCCCCTTACAACTAAATGAAACAAAAGCTATGGCCTTATTTTAAGTGGAAGAACAGATTTATCTGTTTATTGTTTTTAATAAACAAAAATAATGATATCCTATTATACAGATTGATAATTTAAGGTAAATTCTTTTGAACCTATTCCATGATACTTTTGGCATAAATTCAAAATGAAAAGGTTACCACCCCCCAGTTTTGAGAAAAATTGACTACCTTTTGAACACAAAGACCCATAAGCAACATGACAGGCGTGCGTGAATATAGTAAAACGTGGGATAAATTGTAGCATCAACCTCTAAATACGGCAATATGGCATTTTGTTATTGGTGGTAGTATTGGTCAGTTGATGTTTTGTTTTTTTTGATGATTGAAGGGCTGAGTGTGTTTCTTCCTACCTGGTCTAAATTGCGATTTGGAACCGGACAGAAACCAATGTTAGCTGTCCTCATGGCCAAAAATTCTTATTTTTGATATTTTTTTTTTTTATTCTTTCCGATTTAGAAAATCACTGGTAGTGCCTTAAAGTTTTGATGGTAGAAGCGATAATGCCTATTGCAATACCTATTTCCTACCTCTGCTTATATTGATGGTTAACAATTAAAACGGCCCATCTATTTGTATCTTCAGAAAGAAATGGAGAGGCTGAAACTTTAGGTTGACAACATGAGAACATTTTTTATCATTGAAAGGGGATGACCTGATTTTCAGTTTATAAAGTTATCATCTTGATCGAATGGTCTTCACCCCAAATCCCATGTGTTAAATTACGTTTCGCGCTGATATTTTCAACCCGTTTTGATGCTAAGCTAACCCCATAGAGTAACTGTGTTAAATTAATAGTGTGCGACCAATTGGGTCCACATTTTCGCTCAAAACACCCAAACCAAATTCCCCCAGCCCTAAGATTAAAGGGTACATGAGAAAAAGAGTAGCTTCTTCAGATACCAAAATTTGCATCACGTTACAAGTAATTTGGTTCTGGGAACAAATGCGTCTTAGCGATCAACCATGGCCCTTTAAAGGTTGCACGAGAGATTTCACATATCGGTGTCCCTAAAAAAATAGAAATGCTGATTTTTGCCCTGATGAAACTTTCCACTAAAAATATCCCCTCAGAAGGATTAAGCTAGAATGTTTCTTGGTTACCCACAATATAAATTTTTAATGTCGGGGGGGTATAGGATGCAAATCGAAATTCAGCCTATGTTTTACATCATTGAAATATAAGCAAATCAAAATCGCCCTCTTTCTCTCTTTTAAGACATTTCTGTTGCCAAATACAGGGTAAAAAAAGTCTATTGGGCATCTATCTATATGAAATTACTATTATGAACACAATAATTGGGGTTCTCAAAATCTCTCGTTGCACCTTAGAAGAGGTGCTGGAGCTATTTTAAAAGAAGATTTTATTTTATTTTTTGTTTTTGTATTTTATTTCAAAATTTCCCAATTTCACATTTAGACAATGTACAATGCAAGTTGAAATTTCTAAAAGAGTACACTTTAATCTAAAGAAGAAGCAACTTTAAATAACCCACCCTTAAAGTACTGCCATTGTCCACGTTTACCTCTTTATAATCCGAGGGTTAAAATTATTTCCAGTTGTAAACAAATAACCTACCCTTCAAAATTCATGAGATATGCTTCAAATAATTGGTACCCGTGAAAAGTGGTCTGTCAGTGCCTCAACATGCCATTTCTCTGTCCAATGGAACTTAATAATAGCTATAAATAGCTTGATATTCAAGTTTGGGATTGGCCCGATTTAAGTTAATCAGTTTTGATCTTGATAGGATTTGCCTTTACCTCCAAAACTCCATCTGAATAAGTTTTGCGTGATATTTCACCCGTTTTGATGTGAGAGCTAGAAATGTGATTTTGTGAGCCCCATGAAGTACTGTGTAAAATTAATAATGGTCGACCAAAAGGGAGTACACCTTTGCTCATAACTTCCACGAACAAAATCATCATTTAGCCCTAAGATTCCACAAGCACGGTAAATGAGTAAACATAGTGGCCTTCTGTAGACACCAACAATTTGACCACTTCCGTAAAATCTGGGTTCTGGGGGACAGACTTTTAGCATTCGGGCCATGGCCCTTTACTTTAGCATGTCCAAAGCAATTTGTGGCTATCATATTACAATAATAGTCCACAGCACCACTGTGCCTTTATAATCGTGTCGTGGCATGAATTCAAGAAAAGTCATGATTCTAGAGTTTGGGTTTGTGGTGACATGAATGTCAGTAAGTGCTTGTGACTAATTGTAATTAGTCATTACCTTTAATAGGGATCTTGGGATGAAATGTGGTTACGTGTGCAGAAAAATGTTGTCCTTTCCTCATGAGCATATGCCTTGCTCCCAGAGACCTACAAACTTTCAATCATATCCTCGGGGGCGGTGCTCTCCGCCCTGCATTTCTTTTTCCTGTTCTGACCCACTTGGTTGGTCATGTTAGGATCTATTTCAAATTCCATTGACACTATTGGAAGTTGAGAGTTAATGTCCAAAAAATTATTGGAAAGTTTTAAGTTTTACAAGGGGAAGGATCTCAGTGAAGAGATCCCTTCCACCATTGTGTCCAATTTTTTTAACAGGTTAAAAAAAACATTGTATAATTCATGTTCATTTCGTCTAAATGAAACAGAAAGAGAGCTTACCTATGGCAAGCCATTAATCACCATAATATTTATTTTGCATCAGTTGGAAAAAAAGCAGACTTGTTTTCAAACCTCTAGTGTATACTTAAGTGGTCCTTTCCCATTCATTGACGTGGTAAAATTGGTGTGAGCCCCATCACTGGTGCTTGGATATGGTCACATCTGCCTCGATTTCAAATTATTTTTTTAAACATGATGGCAATTGGACTAGTTTTGTGGTTGATGATGGTGTTCACACATTTTTTACCATCAATGGGCATGAAAAGGCCAATTACGGATAAGGTCTGGAAACAGTTTTTTCGTAACCAGCCCAGTTGTTCCAAGGGGTAAGATCCCCGCAGGTGCAACAAGTCCCTATCACGGCAAAGATAATCCCGTCACAGGGAAAAGAGTCTGAAATGGGTTGATTTTTTTTTTACATGGATTATCCATCTTTTACTTCCTGATTTTCCCTCAAAAACTTTTGCCGAGTGGGGTACAAACCCTCTACCTAACCTCCTCTGGTACACAACTTTGGCCGGTTGTGGATTCAGGGTGCATTAGGAGAGTATAAATAATTGGCAAAAACATTATTTATCACACTCACTTCATGTGTTTTTTTAATTCATTGGCACTCCGGCCACTTGTTTTGGATTCTTATATATCCCAATCTGAATTTCGAACACATTCTAACTCACTGTTACCAGTTGCTGATATAAACCTTATTTTGTTCAGGACATCAAAACACTCCTTGTGGTAACAACGTCTTTGTCACTCACAGAGCACCTCTTAAGAAAGGTGTGTTACATGTTACTGTCACTTCAATAGAGATAGAATAAGTGTAGAGTTGTGCCACAAAAAAAGGTTCTTTAATTTAGGAGCTTTCATTTGTAAAAGCGACCTTTTTGTTTTGTGGTAGTTTCCGTATCCTGACCCATCTGACCCACTTGTTTCTGACACACGTTTTTCTGACACACTTATGAATTCGACCTTATGGAATAAACCAGTGCTTTAATCCATGAAGGGTTTGCCGAGTCATGAGTATGTCAGGAAAAGTGGTCAATGGGTCAGGATACAGAAACTCCCCTTTTTGTGTATTATTAAAATGGGGTCTTAATTTAAGAAATTGACCAGATTTTTGGGAAAAGTGAAAGTTGCTTTGAATATGCTTGTAGTATCTTGCAAAAAATATAGATTCAAAACCAAAAAGGTCTGTACAAAACTTGAAAAAAAGCACTAACTTATGTACAGACACAAAGGACTTGACTCAAGATTTTATTTTCAAGATATTATTACCATACTAAGTAAGGGCACTAACTTGTCATTGTCTTTATTGCCTTCTTTACACATCTGCTTTTTAAGTTAAGCGCAAATGTAGTTGGTTCAATACTTCGACTAGCACTACAGTGCTGTGCAGTAAATTTTACTGCAGTGTTCTTTCACATTCTGCTCACTCCTAATCAATTTTACTGCAGGTCGACCCATCCACTGCAGGTCCGGGTATGTTGCAGTACACCTTGGGATGGATTGCAGTAAATGGCATACTGGCAAGGCCCCCACTTGCATTTATGTGTGCATCACTATGAAAATACTTTTAAAACTTCATTGCATACTGTATTGTGTTGCAGTTTTTACTGCATGATTACAAGAATGATCTGCGTAGGTTTGCTTGCCGTATTGCAACTGGCAATGCAGGTAACAGTATGAATTGGACCTTTAGTTGCTCAATTCACTTTTTGCAATGATTTTTGCCCATTTGTGATGAGCGCCTCAAAACTGGCAGCAATATGAATGGGAGCATTTACCCAACAATGGTTCAATTCTTTCTAAACAAAACCAATTGCCTCGCAAAAGGTGAATGTATTGTTAGAATAACGCCCTCATTTTATTCCAATTCAGTTTGAGGCGCTACCACTGCAAATGACAAACGGTTCAAGAATGGAATGTGATTCATACCTGACGGCTTCCAGATAATGTGCTTTTATACTACATTTATGACAATTTTGTATATCCCTTTTATATGGTCGGCCTTATATCTGTATGTATAGACGAGTGAACTCAGATCCATCTGAAGCAAGATGTGACTTCAACTGTGACACACTGAATCAACATACTGCTCCTTACAAAAAAATATGGTAGCTTAAAGGTGTGTGTTCCGATCTTCTTTGAGACCCTCCTGAATTTACCCCGGAAGTAGTATCGATTTTGATATCAGATTAAATGAGGCAGTATTTTTCTCATTGTCATCCCTCAAATCCCTTTCATACCCAAGATTAAACAAAAAACCACCGTTTAGGATGGTTTACCATCCATATTAGCACAGTATAATAGGGCTTTGCAACCTGCATTATGCGTCTACCATAAAAACCACAAGTGTGTTTCCCACATACTTGGGGGTGTATGTGCAAGTGCCCAGGCTCTCATATCTAGTAGATGAACACAATAGCAACATAATCAGACAAGCACCTTAATGTTTTGCATCAATGTCAATTGAGATCAGTTTTCCTAATTTCCCCCCCCAATATGCCAACATTTGAATTTAAAAAAAAAATCCCCCCCCTCTCCCCCCCCCCCCCCCAAAAAAAAAAGTTGGAAGTGGAAATTGTTTATTATCATACCTAAATTGGACATTTTTGTTTGTATGACCGCAGGCCATTATTAGTATTGTTGGCATCTTCAATGCCTTATATGTGCTCGCTCCATAGATCAATTAAAAAATAGCACATTCTATTATGGAAATTGCCAGCAAATTTTTTTCTTTCGCAGTAACTTTCAAAAGTGATAGTATTATGCATCAATACTCCCTAAAAATCCAGGCGCTTTTTTGCATGAAATGGCATACAATTACAAAAATTCAACCAACTGAGCCTATCTCAAGTACTTATGCGCAAATAAGCAAGCAATCAGTTTTAATTGGTCTTCATGTTCTAAGATACATTGAATGTATCTGACTCAGTTTAGTACTCAAAGGCACAGTCCTACTAATAATCGCATGTACTACTAGAGTTACGGCTATAGTGCAGCACATTTTTTGCCTAGCTCTACTGATAAATTTATATGGGTCCCTTAAATCACGCTTTTTTCTCTTTTTGAAAAAAAAAACGGCAGCTTATGATAAAACAAGCTTGTCCTTCCATTTAATATTTATGTTTCAATTTCTGCTTACATATTTGGGGGGGTATGTTTTAAAATATTTTTAATGTACATAGCATTTCTGCAGCACTATAGTGCTCTTCCATTTTGATATTTGCACACCCCTCTGTGTAGAGTAAGGTAAAGTCGTCCCTGGGTGTGAATCAATGGAATAATCCATTGGGTAAACTACCTTTGAAAATACAACCCATGGGAAATCTAAGAAGTCTTGCTATGGGAGTATAGGAATGTGTTTTTTTTTTTTAAAATAGATTTTGATGGTGTTGATGACGATGATGAAGAGGATGAAGTTGGGCAGTATTAATATGCTAATTTGTATTAAATGTGTTTTGCCTTTTTGTTTAAAAAAGTAATGAAAACCATTTGTAAAATCCTTGAATGCATTTTTTGTAGAACAAATTTCCTCTGATTCCATAAAAATCAATTTAAAAGTGGGGAAGATTATTGAATCATAATTTTATATGGATTTATTTTTGTGGATAAAACTACTTGGTTCATTACCCGAGGTAAGTAAGTATGACAATTTTTAGATCATGCTAAGTCAATTTCAAAGTTTCCGATAACACTGGCGGATCCAGATTTGAGAAATGTCAAAAATTACCGGGGGTCTAAAGGCTTACACGTATCCAAAGCTTGCCATCATGGGCTGATTTTGCAAGATTTTGCAGAATTACCCTGGGGCGCACGCCCTTTTCCCACCCCCTCCGGGATTCCGGCGCCTGAAACACCCACATCATGTTGGAACATCGACAGTTATCATTTTAGTTGCCTCTTACCACATGCAGGGAATACATCGGCCTATTCTTTAACCCCAAGAGCCTGCAGCAGGGGGCTGCTAGGGTAGCAGAATGAAACTCTGATATAATGTATGTATCCCTCCCAATGCTTTTGTTGAACTTCCAGTGCTGAGCGTCAACCTATCTAACTTAAAAAACGCATCATGATAAACCCAAAAGAGTCAACTATTGAAATTCAGTAATAACTTAAATGTGCACGGATAATCTTTAGAATTTCACATAAGTCATTTTTTGCAATCCTGGAAAAGTGTCGGGATACATCATTTCATCAATAATTGGTGATATTCATGATTTTTGTTTGCCAGGCGTTCATACATGTCACGTAAGTGTCTCTTGTTTTGTTATATGTTCTTGTAAGTTATATCAAAGTACCGGTACCTAAGGTCATATAATGTTTGGCCATACAAGTTATCATGTGTGGTATGTTTTAACTTTTGGTCAGGGAACAGCCCCAAAATTTGAATAATTTAATCAAGTAAAAAGTTTCACTTTTGAGTTGAACCACGCTCCACCCATAAAAGAAAACATATATTGTAATCAAAATAATTGTGAGTCCCTTACAGTACAAGGTGGTTCCTCGAACCATAGTAATACCTCCTTTCACGATTCCTACATAAGCTTTCCTTACAACTTGGACCTGGATGACCTTTCACCTTGGAATGTGCCATTTGACCTCATCATTTGTGAAAGTGCTCATGATGATTATTACATAAATGGTTACAAACACAAGTTTGCACTCACCTGGTCTACTGACCATGTTAGATGTGCAAAGAATATACCCATACATTACACAGTCATCAATACCTTATCACGCCTGATTGAGCACGAATTTTAAAATCACAAGGCCCTGCAGGTGCTCACAAATACTGCCGGGCAGTGCTTTGTTCATTGCCTAGTGGTGACGTCACATGCAACTCTGCCCAAGTTTGGTAGAAAATTGGATTGATGTATTCCAACTGGCACTAAAACCTTTGCACAACTTTAACATCCAGACATAACAATACAACAGCAGACAGAATTACTGATTAGTATTTGCCTCCTGCAATGCTAGTCTCGTCGCAGTCTGGTGGGTGTTCAAAGGCACATACTGTGAAAACTCGCCCAACAAGTCTGGAGAAGTTCGGTACGAGCTCGTCGCCGATTGGTTGAAATTTTCTTCAAGAGCTTAGAGGTGCTTGTTCCGAATTTACTGTCTATTTTTGTTTCGTCTATTGAATGGAGCCTTCACTTTCAATAGACACCCCTCAAGTACCATGGGAACAACTTGCTTTTTTGCTGGTAGAAGCAATAATGCATATTGCATAGCCCTATTCAACACTGTTCTAATATTGATTGTTCACATTCACAGCAGTTGTTTGTGTCGGCCTGCCCTAGCCCAAAGACACATAGGGATCATCACTTTGTCCACTGTTGTGTGTAGTCTGTTGATGATGTCTGTTGTTGATGTCGGTTGATGTCTGTTTTGAAAAAGGGTTAACCTTTGCATGTAATATCCAATACTTTGATGGATTTACACCAAACTGGGTCCACAGGTGCAACACTGGCAGCCCCCACTTGTGAGGTCAAAGTCCATGCCAAGGTCAAAGTCATGTGCGTTCAAGTTGTACAATAGGTTAAAATGTACAATTGACCTCATATGAAAAGTTGAAGTTCCATTGGAACCAACTTGAATCAAATAGTTGAAACATGGGATCCCTCAGTTGTTGATTAGTCAAGGTCCATGCCAAGGTCAAGGTCCTGTAGGTCAAGTTGTAAAATATGCTGAAAATTGTAAAAATTGACCTCATATGAAAATTTGAAGTTCATTGGAAACCCAACTTGAATCATATGTGCAACATGGGATGATCCCTCTTTTGTTGCTGAGGTCAAGGTCACATATCAATTCAAAGGTCATGTTATGCTATCATTCACTAACCGCGACTGCATGCTACACATCGGGTCCGAGACCTGTATTTTTGATTATATCTTGGAAATGAATGGAGTTGAAGGCTCAACTTTTCAAAAATAATACGCCCTTGATTCACATCTGTATAATCCAATCGATACTAATCGTGTAAATCAGGGGGGTCCCAAAGGACGACCGAAACACGCACCTTTAGTAAAAAAACATTGACCAAACCGGTAGAAGCATATTTCCAAATCTACTGTGTTAATGAGATGTTGTTTGTACTGAAACATTGCAAGAAATTCTTGTAAAGCTTTTTTTATGGATGTAGTATGCATTTTAGTAAGTTTTTAAACATTTAGGCCCTGCCTTGAACTTTGATGAATGAACCTGTATGGTTGTTGTTAATGATCATCCATTCGAGCACTCAAGATTCTGCTCGGGGTGGTAATAAAAAATAGCTGACTAATCGCGATCCACCTGAAACTTCACCAGACTTGTTGTGGTGAGTATTCGAAGTATACGTTCTGCAGACACTCGCCATCAAGTACTGGAACTGGACTTACAAGTTTACCTGTCATCCTTGCAGGCAAGACCTATTAAAACCTCATCAGTTTGGATTGGTCACATCAATGAACCTTATTTACCAGACACCCACATAACGGGCATGTGCCCTGAGCAGATCATCTATAATCCTGGGCAAAGTCATTATGTTATGCTCTCAATATAGAGAATAGGTCAGACACTCTTTCCAAACCTTAGTCCTTTCTTTGTAAGTGCTTATAAACAATCCCTATTAAGAAAAATATCAGTAGCTTCCCATAATGCCAATTGCTCCAATGGAGGTTTTGCCCTTTAGGGGGGTGATTCTCAACTTTTTTTGGGTAGGTTGTGCCACCACGGATTTAAAAAAATTGAGGCTTCGGAACTGTTAGTGTGAGGCCCCAAAAATGGGTCCTTGAACTACGTTTTCCAACATTTTTTTTTAAAAGAAGTTGCGATTTCCCTCAATTTCCAGCTACTTTTTGAGGTTTTTTGAAGAAAATTTGTAGAATATGGCTTTAAACATGAAAGTAGGGCCTCCTGGAACTGAAAATGGTCCTAAAATGGGGGTCTCTGGAACTGAAAAAAAGAGCCTGAAAATGAGGGTCTCATAGGCGGCACATACCTATAAGTCATCCCAATGTGAAATTTAATTTCGAATGGCCCCCCCCCCCCCCCCCCCCCTGGTTTTATTGTACAAGTACTGATGTAATTGTAGAGATGATGAAACATGGCTAAATTGACAGTACTGTCACAACTTTCAATTTTGAGAATATTTCATCTCTAATGATTCACATGACTACCTTTACAAAACCTCCTTGGAGCAATGGCATTGTGTAAGGCACTGATATCTTCCAATCCTATCATTGGCTTTTGAGATTGCTTGTTGGACTCAATGAAATGCATTTCATGCTGATTCTGAATATATCATGAAATCCTATTTGCTCATTTTGGGAAGAAGGAACAAAATTTTAATTTTCTCTAGCTCTGAGTGATGTAGTTGTCTACACACGATATCAAGGGTTTAAAGGAATCACTGCAAACCATCCATCATCCTCATGTTAACCAGTAGCAGCAAGCTATTATTACCTCATATTTCACTAGCATTTATTAGGTATATTGCCTCATCAGATGACAATACTGTAGTCTGGTGACAAGCCTGTATCGCAAGACGTTATAGGGCGATTGAAATTAAACATTTATATGAATTAGGCCCATGACAAAAGTTAGTTCCCTCGAAAACATTTTTTAAATTAACACTTTTTGTTTAAGTTTTTTTTTAATATGTTGTTTTCTTTTTGTATATTTTTAATTCGTACATTTTAAAAAAATCTAAATTTTTCCTAAGAGCTTCAAATTTTCCATTTTCCCCTTTTATTGTTTTTACTTATTTGAATGCCCACGAATTACTGACATAATGGAGAAGGTATGGGTGTGCAGCCGCATAAGACCCCTTTCTCCGTCCTCTCCTGCAGTTCCGTTTTTAAGACCCGCGCAGTTGAAGCCACACTTCAGTTCGTTCTTAAGACCCCATTTGAAGCACAATCCAGTTCGTTTTCAGTAAAACAATTTTATATTTCACTCGGAATCTAACAATTTTCAAGAAACTGAGCAGTTTTGTGACTAAGAATCATTTGTGAGACCCTACTTTCATGACAAAATAGGTTCCTAAGAGCCCCAAGTTCATAATCATAGTCACACATCCTACCCAAAAAGAAAGCCAGATGGGGAGACTACAACTCACAGCCAGGAATTCTGTGTATTTTTGTAGATCATGCGAGGCACGAACAAATGAACCGCAAAACTGAGGAAACACTAAAACATATTTATTTTTGATTTACTTATTTCGTATCTTTACGGTTTGTGAATGGAGGTTAATACTTGTGCTAGCGTCACTTTGGTCATTTTTTAAATCGTTGGAATTTGTTTGGTTCCCTCAGAACCCACCTTGGGCTAACAAGAAAAAAACCTCGGGACCAAACAAAGCCTCCGTTTAAAACAAATGACCGAAAACACAGTGTCAGTTTATTACCTCTAATCATCTATGGTGTCAGGTCCACAAGGTGTACCCCCCCATCGCTTTCTAGTGATATCATCGAACGTTAAAATATCACATTTTGTCAATTAGCCAACTTTAGAGTTGTTGGCAAAGCTTGTTAGCTTATTTCCACCAGAAACTACTATCACGGATACCTTAGAAGAACACATCGTTTCTATGTTTTTAAGTGAAACCACTGGTAAATCATTACACTGAACTGTTTTCCTTTAAAAAACAAAATTATATTACATGGCTACAAGTTTGGCCCAAAAATCAGTAGCTTTTAAAAATAATTAAGCCTGAATTTTATATACATCAGAAATCCCAGTTAGACCTGGATGAAACTCTACAAAGTTAACCAAAATAATAGGTATCCATTGAGGACCAGTTTTGCTGTCCCAAATGCACTTTAGTTGCACCCCATTACAAATGTTCCTTATAGAATACCAAAATCAGCAATACCAAAAATTTGCATCTTCTATTTCAATGCTTCTGAAGTGACCAGCACAGAATAATAACCAATCGGCCCTTTTATGGCAAAAGGCTTACTGTATTACGCCCTTTTGCCTTGAAAGGTCCCCTGCCAAACCCATGCATTATGGGATAGATTTTTCTTTTTAAATGTGAGCCTAAGTAATGCTAAAATATTGTTACAAAAATATGTATCCCATAATACATGTTTTTTTTGCAGGGCCAACCCTTTCAAGGCAAAGGGGTGTAACTCGAGTTACCCCCTTTGCCATAAAAGTGGCCGCAAATATTTCCATAATGATAATCATCCACCCTGATTGAACCACCTGATTGAACAGGTGGTAAAATAAGCTTTGGAGCCTCGCAATGGGATGGCTCAAAGAAAATGTCATTGTGATTCCTTCTCAAGTCTATTTTTCCCATGGCAACACGAAGCACACTTCTGCAATCGTATGTCATGAGCTTATTGATTATGCCGCAATGCTTTCTTAATCACATGATAGGGAAAAAACATGTCAATCAATCACTGCCTACTTACATTGGCAGTGATGGTACATACATGTTTTTTATAACAAAATAACACTCTATTAAATATTATATCCCAAAATGTTGTATCATGGTCTTAAGGGATATCCAAAGTGATCATTGCTTAAAAGGCTCACGCCAGAGATTCCTGAAGAGGTCGCCCCTCAAAATTTTCAACAATCATGTTTTTTGCATGTACATACTGCTTGTCCACATAATAATCACTGGATGAAATAACCAATTCTCAAATCGAAGCCTCATATAGAAACTTATAACTAACTGTGTTTATAAAATTCCGTATCCGGAATTTTCTTATACACAGTATCCTTACTACACATAAATTTTACTGGGCATCAAAACAAAATCTGTTCATCTCAACTTTTGTATTGAGCAATTTATGATGACTACTTTAGTTCTAGTTTGACTATTTTTAATTAGAAGAAGTAAAAGTATATTCAAAATCTCTGAATCAGCCTTTAAAAGGGATGTTTTCCTTCCTATGCAAAATGATTAAAAAAATATTTAATGTCTTCTCAATCCGGGCTCTCATGCAGATATTTTTTCCCCTTGCATTTGTTAACCAACACTTACCCTCTCGGCTACCATTTAAATCCGTACACCAGCACTTTGCTGTTAAAGCAATCACAGCACATTTTTGAAGAGCACCCCCCAATTTTCAAATTTTAGATTTTTGCAGTTTGTTGGTAATTGTCTAGAAAACATACCTGCGAGTGTAATGCTCAAAATGCGTATTTGTTATAAAAGAAGCGCTTTGTAAAGGTTAGAATTGGGATCCTTGATTGTAATTTAATGGTGGAGCTGGAAACGAGCCACTTATCTCCCGTCCATGGTGAAATACCCAAAAGTAATGCCACCACCACATACAAAAATTCCTTTAACTTGACTGCCTGATGATGAGCTAATGGATGAGCATAAACACGTACACGGCGCAATTTCCTCCCAGCTATTTTGTATTGAAGGACGTTTCCAAAAGCCGTTGAATATATCGTAGATCTCCGATATTGATTATTCTAACTAAAAATTTCTTATTTTGCCAACACGTATGAGGTTGAGCTCCAGCATCACAGGTATGTGCTACTACCAATTACCATGCACTGTGCAAAAAAAATAGGGGCGCTCCGTCCAAGAACTGTGCTGTTATTGCTTAACTACCTGCACTTGATGTTAAATGTATGTACAGGCCCTTCTCTTTGGATAGTGGGGTTGCCACTCAGCAGTGTTTGAGAGGCATGTGTTCCTATTGGCATCCGTAAATGTCCCATCCTTAAAAGAATTTACATGTGAAATGTTTGTGACTTATTAGGAAAAGTTTCAAAATGTAAAATAGAATTACCCACCTTAAAGGTGCTTGTTTCCGATTGTCTTTGGGACCCCCATCCCCCAATTTTCAGGGAAGAAGTAATCATTTTTGATATCAGATGAAAGGCCATATTTTTCCTCATTTTCGTCCTGAGATTTCAGATTTCAAATCCACTTTTGTGATGGATGTAGACAACAAGATTTTTTTCATGTCTGTATTGCTTTTACAAGTATTAAAACCTTACATGCAAAAGGGTAAGCTTATAAAACCAGTTGGTTGAGTAAATCATAGTAATTTGGGAATAGTATTCCAAACCTTTTAGGCTATACTCAATTTCAGTGCAATATTTGATGGACGAACCAGTAAACCGCGACAATGGCTCAAGCGACAGGGTTTTACAAGCACCACACAAGACTTTACTCATCTTATCATCGGTAAAAGGTGCATCAAGGTTATGACACCTGCACGGAGGTGGTAAGGAAATGGACTTACTCGATGACCAATATTGTCCCCGCGAACGAGTTCGGGAACGGGGGACTATAAAATGAGCAGCGGCCGTTCGTCCGTGCTAAAAATTTAACCAACCTGTATACAATTTATCTGGAGTTCCGTAAGGGCGAAATGATTGTAAAACTGGTGGAAGAAGCGGGTTGCTGAGTTCTAAACCTGATTAGATGTAGGCGTAAAAGATGCTAATTAAGTATCTATTGCTATTTACGAGAATTTTCTGTTACCACTTGCCTAAAATACGGTTGTGGTCCGGTAATTATTTACCCAAGGTGTCTCTGTGTCTCCGGAGAAAACGAAGGGGTTCTGTGGAGCGATTTTTGAATCAGAGGGTCCGGTGTACTATGTTTTGTTGTGAATATGGATATGTAAACTTGGGTCTGAACCTATAGAACTTAGCGCAAAATTGAACGTTTTGGACGGGTACTTGAAGTGAACACGCCAATCGCTACGGGCCGCATCCTTTGCACACGATAACCTTTCGGTTTCGGTATTATTCAAGTCTTGAGAATTTTCAAGCGCAAGTTTCAATTTACGCCAAACTTTTTTTTTAATTTTAGAAACAGGATAGTACTTACCGGACCGCGTAGCCAAAAGTTCTCAATTTAACAGCAGTGTTTTGTAAATATGAAACATTAAAAACAAAGATCTTTTTGATTGAAATGAAGGGAATAACCTGAAAATGATCAAACATACTTGTCAGTGGCTATTTATAATATTCCTTGGTGTAAATCTGGTTTTTTTTTAGTCAGTGTAAAAGGAGGCATCTATTAACATTCAGCTTTCAGGACATTTGTATTTTCCCTGGAAATGGGCCTCGTGCGCTTTAATTAGTCATTTGGGCTGCAGACATTTATAGTCACTCAGAGATCAAACTATTCATTTTTTCCCCAAAATGTCAAAATTTGGCATTTTCATCACCATATTTTTCTCATCAGCATGAAAAATGCATTCAAATGGGTCCTAAAAAGCCTGTCTCAACGTCGGTGGTTTCGGGATGGTTTGACATCATTGGGATATCCCTCTAAAAACCGTGTTTGTAACCTGTACAGAACCATACTAGAGATGAAAGAGTTAAGGATATTACAAATGATCGTACACTGAAAAGCAATTTACAAAGCTGAGCTGAAGTGCTGGTGGAGTTCAAAGAAAGCAAGCATTGTAAAGTGATCCAACTGCTGCTGGAGGCAATTAATTACCACAAAAAACATTTAATCAGTTGCCTTTGCATAATTGTCTTTCCTTTATTAAATTACACCGAATAGGTAACGTTACATTCTTTCATGATTTTTTATACAAACACATTTGGAATGATATAATTTATTGGTTGTTACATATATTATTTTATAATTATGTAATTGCATATAAAAGGTAACAAAAGTTAATTGAGGCACATATCGGTATATACTTACATAAGATTGTATATTGGTCATATTTTTCCCATTTCCGAAGGTGAAACATTAGAGTAAATTCTCTATTGGTTTGCCCAACTTTATCAAAATATTTGTATGTCTTGGAAAATGGTTTTTAAATGTCTTACCCATTAGTTTCAAACAATCAAAACATTGTATTGTCTCTTGTCAACATCAAGTCAATATTGTGCAAAATATTCATGATCATGATGGTTCAATGTGAAGAACAAACTGGCACTAATTGGTTGCTGTACAGTGCATTGTCAGCAGTAAAAACGCCACTGCTCATAGTTCTGAGGTGCTGTTACCGTGCTGTTATGTTCAGCAGTGAAGAACACACTGCTCTTAGTTCTGAGTGTGCTGTACAGTGCATGTTCAGCAGGAAGAATGCACTGCTCACTGTTATGAGAGTTGTGTACAGTGCATTGTTCAGCCGTGAATGAATGCATGTACAGGATTGTTCAGTAGTGGAAGGAAGCACTGTTCATAGTATGAGTGTGCTGTTACAGTGCATGTTCAGTAGTGAAGAAAGCATGTTCCAATAGTTCGAGTGTGCTGTACAGTGCATTGTTCAGTTTGAAGTAAAGCACTGTTCAATAGTTCATGAGTCCCGTTGCTCGTACGTGCATTGGTTTCCCAGCTTAAAAGCAACACACTGCCACTAGTTCTGGTGTGCTGTACAGTCCAATTGTCAGTAGTGAGAACACCTGCTCACCAGTTTCTGAGTGTGTGCTGTACAGTGCAATTGATGGGCAGCGTGAAGAATGCACTGCTCACTATTCCGAGGGTGCTGTACAGTGCATTGGTTCAGACCCATTGAAGAACACACTGCTGGCACTAGTTTGAGTGTGCTGTACAGTGCATTGTTCAGCAGATGAAATGCACTGCTCACTCGTCGCAGTGTGCTGTACAAGAAATCCTTGTTCCGCAGTGAAGCACGCCACAAGCTCACGAGTTTAGGGAGCAGTTCAGCAGAATATCATAGGTGCGTATTTTGATTGAATTTTGTTTACCCCCCACTATCAGAAAGATTTAGAACACCTTTGTTAGTTAGTACGCGACGCCCAACATCAATTTCCAGTAGTTAGTATCTCAAATTGTGGTAGCACTTTTCAATACCTAGGCCATTTAAATTTTAACACAAGGGGTCACACTTTAAAATTCACACTTAATGTTGATATACTTAAGCTAGAAGCTTAGATGAATTACTTTTGATTTTTAAAGCAAAAATTGGAAGAACTTCTAATTTTGAACCCCTGTACAAATAGAAATTGAACTTTTACCATTTTAGCCCAATAACTCCTAACCGCTGGTCATGCTGTACAACTATACATTTTTGTGAATCCTATGACTAGATGGTACAATGTTATACATTTCAACAAATGATTGGGAGCAATTTCAGAAGTTGACCCCTTTACTTAAATTGGCCCTATGAAAAGATGATTGCCACAATTTGAGAGTACTACCTACTTAGCATTGAATAATAGAGGGTCCATACTAACTACCCATAGGTGTCAAACCTTTTCTGTATTGAGGGGTAAACGACAATAATTTGACTGGGTCCGAGTTCCTCCTCTAGTTGTGTTGTTGTTAACTGTGAAGAACATACTCAGTTCTCAGAGTGTGCTGTACATGTATCAAATATAGCTGTTCACCATTATTTTTTTTTAGCGTGTGTTCTCTTAACCCCCTGGCAGGACCCTAATTGGCCAATTGGATTGGCCAATGACATAATCCTATGGATAACCAATCAGAGACTGATAAGAAAAGCTATTTGATTGGTCAGTACCTGATGGAACCAATCAGATATACTGCAAGAAAGGTTGACTCTTGTTATTAAATGTGAATCGTTGTATTTTTGAGTTGAAAATTAGTCCAGATAATTAGGGCATGAGAATTAGCTCCTTTGCAATGCATGATTGACGTTATGAGCCTATCATGTTTTCAACCATTAGTACAGTTCATAAATAACCCCCCATGTTGAATAATATGTTAAAAAATTGATTCATATTGAAATACATGTCATATTGTTAGAGCTATTTAAGATTATTTGATTGCATTTGGTTAAAGAATACCAAGAACTAAGGTCACGCTACATAAGTACGATCATACATATATCCTACCCATTAATCCGAGCAACCAGACAGTCACACACCTGTTGTATAAAAGTCATATAATTCATGGTTTCCAAAAGGACAATAGGGACAATCTTTACCGTAATTGTCATCCATTTCCAAGCCCATGTAAAAGTCCTCAATAAATCATTAATGTCATTGTCAAAAATGCTTGGATTAAAAATTCGCCATGATACCTTGTTGTAGATGGTTAGTGACCAATCAATATAAGGGAGGGGTTCATTTTACACCAGGGGGAATGGAGGAGGATTTGAGGGGGGAAACATGAAAAAGGTGGGTAAGAAAGATGGTTGGGAAGGGGGGGGGGGGGGGGGGGGCGGGAAGGGAGGAACGTGTGAAATTTTTTCAGAAACAGAGAGGAGAGAGGGAAGGGAACATGGAAACTTTTAAATGGGGAAGGAAGGGGAAATCAGGCATGATCAAGGGGGAGAGTGTGGGTGAACTTTTGACGGAAAGCGAGGGGGGGAACGCGAAAATTTTTGCCGAAGAACAAAAAACAAAAAAAGTTGAAATCCGTCATTCCCCCTGGCATTATGGACCGATTCCCTACACATAAAATATGAAATTGTAAACCTTATTGGCCTAAAATTTATTTTATACACTTGATGCTTTATCCACTTCAATGAACTTAACTGTGAAAAACATAACGGAATTGAAGTACATCTTCCCAAATGTGGTGTGAAATGCATCTGGAATAGTCAGGTCAGGCTGTGACCACAGTCAAATACAGTGCATGTGGCATCCATGCATTGATCGTGACCTGACCATGGCAATTCCAAATTAAATACCCCAATTCCGTTAGCCTTCAATGAGTTAGGAAATTCATCCTGAATAGCCCAAATTCTGAGGCCGGTTGGTTAGAAAAAAGGGTTGTTAAAATAATTTGGTACATCACTGAAAAACACCAATATTTGTGATTTTGTTTCATTTGCCAATAATCATAAAAATGTGAAATGTTCCAAATTGAAGCTTTCATGACTCCAACCTTTCTTATCCTAAATGGACAATTAGGGCAGTCGCTAAGAGGCTTGAACATTGTGTTAGGCTTCAGGAAAGGTTTAAAGGTACAAGAGGAAATTCCACATATCAGGTGTCCCTAAAAAAAGAAAGTACTGTTTTTGCCCTTGATGTAAAGCTTTCCATCAAAAACTATCCCCAAACCGAAAGGATTTTTAAAACTGAAAAAGAAATGTTTTTTTCCTTTGGTTAAAAATTGTGAAATTTCTAATTTCAATAAGAGCAAATACGAAATTCCGCCATACGTTTTATATTGGAAATTAAGAAAATAAAATAACTTTTTATCTGTTTTAAAGACTTTCTTGCTGAAAATACATAATACGAAGACTCCGCCATTGAGGGTCTAATCTATATGTGAACTTACGATTAGAGCAGGCAGTATTGGGGGTGCATTCACCAGATCTGCTCGTTGCAGCAGCATTGTTAAGTGTGTTGAGGGTGCAGGATTGAGGTTTTTTTTGCAACCCATAGAAAAAAAACCCACTATGCTGCCTTGTTGCGTTGCATAAGTGAGCTTCTCACTACTCGAAATTAACAAAGGCACAAGCAGTTTTCTGCAGGTGTTTGTATATATGTGCAACCATTTATGCCCTTGAATGCCACTAAACCCGGTGGGTACCAATAAGAGAAGATATTAGTAACTTCCCACCAGCATTGCTTCAATGGATATGTTTTACAGCAATATGTGAATCATTAGAAATGAAAAATGGCTTAAATTAACAGTATTGATCACAAACTTGCATTTAAGAATGTCATGCTAAAGATCCACATGGCTACCTGTACAAAATCTCATTGAAAGCAGTGCATTGTGGGAAGATACACTGTTATCTTCTCTTGGTACAATGGGTATTGTGGACGTTCAATTTGAGGGGTGGTATCCTTTCAATCCCCTAATAGATTACAAAACAAAAGGGTTTGATTACAATGTCAAACTACATAATTCTATGCACGTTAATACTAGTTTACACAAATTTCAGCTACTTTTTTTTCAAGAAAAAATTTTCGTTCTAATGAATCTTGCATATAATTAGCTGGTAATTAAAGGATGCTATGGGGTGTGTCTTCTGTACCATGCAAAGATTTATTAACAAAAGTGTTTTGTTGAAATACAGTAGGCTGTGAAATTGTGTAAAAATAAAATTAGTAGCAGGGAGTTATTTGACAATGTATTGAATCCTTTCTTTTGCACTGGTTTTGAAAGTGTCACAAACAAGACTCTGAATGTCCTTCTGGTTACCATGGAAAACTGCCTATATTCCCGTAAACTAATAATACTAATGTTTATTGGGAACGTGGGTCTGGCGCAGGGGGCGTATCTCTTTACACCAATGAGGTCCGGTTCGATCCCCGGCAGGGGGGATCATTCTCGATGGCTTATGTGAAAATTTTTTTTTTGTGTTTCTCGATCCATACTCGTTCCCGAAGGTTTTCTCGGGTACTCCGGTTCCTCCTGCTTCCTAAAAATCGAGCTTTCTGGCATAAATCTGTTACTGGTATTGTTGTGCTGAGGCCTTTCCGGCTGCTGCACAGCGCCTCGAGCTTCAACCCACGTTTACGTGGATATGTCGCCCGTTAAAAAATACACATTATTATTAACTAGTTTAGAGGGGAAACTGAAGATTCCAGCCATTTTTCAATAGTGCAAAAATAAAAATGTTTTTTTTTTTTTTTTTTTTTTTTTTTTTTTTTTTTTAAATATGTTAAAGCCTTTTCAAAAAAAAAATAAATTATATAATAAAAATATTTTTTGTTTTTTAAATTTAGATATTTTGTAGTGTAGCAAAATATTTAAAAATGTAATAGAAATTGGTAAAAAGTTATTTAAGGAAATAGGTCATGATTCTGAATATTGGGAAATTGGTTTATGGAAAGCAAAGAAAATATCAGTGATTTGAAGATATTTTAAATTTGCAGGAATAGCTTCAAAGTGAAGGATAGTCTGTAGAATTCTCATAGTTAATTTTCAACTGAAAGAATAGAATGACATAAAAGGAAATAGAAAACGGCAGTGTTCCAAGATGCGCTTTCCCCATTTCATTACGTGTTGTAGTAAGTGTCCGAACGGAAGTAATGACTACTAAAATTTCCGCTATGCATTATTAGGTTTGCTGTCTGGTTATCATTTGCAGGGTTGTTAGGATACCTGTACTTGGTATCATACATGCACAAGTCTGGTGTGTTTGATGATTTTTTCGAGTTTTTCGGATTTAGCAAATCATGGATAGTTGGTCTTTAAGTAACTTGATTACTATGTAATCGAAGTGAATGGGTGAAAATTGTCAACAGTGTTGAGTATTTTGCGCTTTTAATTTTCGACGCCCAATAGCTTATCGCGGAAAAGCGGATTCCGACAAATCGCATGCGAGCTAATCGCAGGGGCAAATGGGGTAATGGTGGACGTCAAGAGTGCTGAGCGCGCGATCCAGTAATTTACGTCGTTGTGACCATTTAATGTATCACAGGGGTGGCCACTTCAATATATAATTTAAAAAAAGAAAAAACCTAAAATTTTTTTTTTTTTTTTTTTTTTTAATATTCTAATATTATTACTGTCATGTATTGCCATCGGAATATTACAGGGGAGGTAGCAATAGACAATGTCGCGGTCAACACTGAGTGTGTTTTGGTCATCGGCTTTGGGCGTCGACGGAGGAGAGCAACAATGGGCGGATTTTTGATCAAGAGCGCGGTTGGCGAAATAGATCCCGGCCCGGTCTTCGTATGTCATTAAGAAAGGCAAAATAAATGTTGAGATTTTACATCAAATTGTATTATTTTTCGGGAATTCGTGAGTGGTGTTATGTACAGTATAGTTTATGAATTGAAGTCAATAATGAGCTGACAAAAATCTGGACATATTTCCTTTAATATACCAAGGCGAAAGTCTTATCAAACTTTCAAAGCAGTATTGGACGCTAAATAAATAGTGCTTAATATAATTTGTAATGAACTTTGTTATATGTTTCTAAATATTACATTAAAAAGACTGCATGGGCAGCGTTACATGAAATCACATTTTCTTGTGTTTGAAAGAAGCACTGAGAGGTATTTGCAGTAATTACTGATATGTCTTCATTTGGCAGAGGAATTATTATGTCCGCATCTTGCGTTCCGGCCCCACCTTTTTTTTGATCGTCTCATAGCGGTGCTATTCATGCTTGTTTGCACTTTATTCCGTTTTTTTAAAAGGGCCATTTCGTGATCCACAACCTCGTCCCCACGGACTTACCTTCAAATATTTCAATAATCTGAACCTTGAGCCTTTGTCAAACGGTACCTAATCTTACGTGGAAATTCGCTCGTAGCTGTAAGAAAAGGAAATTTTGTATTGTCTCCAGTAAATGGACAAGAAAATACAACACAGTAACCTATGGGACCCGTAGGAGGAAAACAAGCAATTGCTTATATAACACAAAACCGCAAGATCGGATCACCTAAAAAATTGTCCTTTTTCTAGGGATAATCTAGTGAAACAAGGAATAAAAACAGAAGGTGCTGAAAAATCACCAAAATATACCTGTAATGTATTCAAGTATTACAAACGAACAACCTTCTGCGGGGTCGGAATTGCGTCGGTGTGGTTTGAATCTAAAGGTCTGGGTTCGAATCCTCAAGCAATAAAATATAATTTATTATGCTTAATTTTTAGGTGAGGTAGAGGCCTTCTTGAGTGAGCAATTGCCAACAAAAAACTGAGTCAGTGATTGAAATAGAAACTAGTGAATAGCTACACCTTATGAGATGATGAGTGAAATTTGGAACACAAGTTCGCATTTTGTTTGGACCCAAAAAGATATGGTTGCTGATCTGAAACTGTCACTCGGGGCCCTTACCGGGCAATCAACCCAGGGATGCCCAAAGACGGATATGTGATAAATGCAAGGATGTAAGATCTCCGAGAAATTTCAGGAATTCCAGAAATTTGACCATAATTAAAAAAAAAATCGGAAAATTTACATACGGGAATTGTGATTTTGTTTCAGCATAAAAATTGCATACCCACATATTTAGGTAGGGGGATATCCCCCTGTTAACTCCTTATGTAGCCTTTTCTTCTGACAAGGGACCAGAATACAAGCCGGCTTTGTGCACAAGCGTTTGGCCGCTGGGTCAAGGGCCGGATCATTTTCAGGAAATCAATTATATGCCCACTGGTACATCCCTGTAAATAGACCAAACGCATTTGAAGAGCACAAAAAATAGCCCAATTCAATTAAGAACACTCATGCATCCACCCAAAAGCAGTTCCACAATGAGGTGGCCCCTGTTACTTTGTCTGGTATGAAGTGATGACGCGTTGCATATAGCTAGTGCCGCTCCCTTTCAGTTTGCAGTGCGCTTGTGTTTACTACGCACGTGCTGATGAAACTTTGGTACAAGTATACGCCCTGTCACTACTTCATACTTGTGGCATATTATCTGTTTCTTCAATGCCTGCTATCATTGTTGCGTTAAGTGAAGAAATTAGATATTTTTTTTTCACAATGTGCCTGTGCCACTTTAAAATTAAAGATTCACATCTTTTCAACACTGGTCTTTTACAAAGAAGGGGGACGTCAGCCGTCTTGTTCTGTTTGGATGCGTTCTTATTCTTCTGGCAGCAAGCGGTCATAGATCAGGCATGGTTGACGTCTTATTAAGATCCAGACTTTATACAAAATAATGCTGAGACCCCCTTACAGTGTCATATGACTTGGACCCTCTTTGAACTGCGCCCACAGTATCAATATGTATTTAATTGCCAAAAAATCTTCTTCTACAGGATTATGTCATAATCAACTAAACTCTTTCTGAGAAACAAAATGACCCATGCTCCATATAGGTTGTTCAGGGATAAGAGTCAACGATCTTACGGGGGGTCACTTCCGGTATGAAAGCAAAATATGTCCAAAATTTACAATTGGCAAAAATATTTCACAGATTATGCCGATATAAACGAAACTGGTTCAGAGGAAACACTGACAATGCTACATATAGGGTAGGGTGTTCAGAAATAAGGAGTCAAAGGTCATAATGGGGTCACTTTCCGGTCAAAAACAAAAAATATTTATAAATTTTCAAATTTTAGTTTCAAAATTTTATCTCAAAATGTTAAACATAGAAGAGTAAATAAAATTCAGATATGCCCTGTAGTTAGCCAAGGTCTGCAAGGTATTTTATTATTGGGGGTCAAAGGTCATTGTTACGGCATTCCGGTTTTAAGCTAAAAACTTTTAAGAATTTTATCTCCAGAAGTAAGCAATGCAGATTTTTGAAAATTTAACCTGGAACAATGCATTTTGGCTGTGTACATGAGGTTTTTTATACGGGGGGTGCGGGTCAAAGTCATTAAGGAGGGGTCAAATGGTCAAAATGTGTTGCAAAAAAATGATAAAATAAGACCCCAATTGGTATATTCAGCCTATAGAGCACCGATAAAGCCCTGTATGCTGCCGTGATGTCAAATTAATAGTAAGTCTATGATAGTATTGACCCAAAGGTCAAAGGTCAAATTTACAAACAAGCACCGATTGAGCTGAATTTGTCAGGAATAATCCACGTGGAATCAATCAAATACCAAAACAAGTACAGTGGCACCCCATCCGTGACCAAGGGTCAAATTATAGAGGTTAAAAGGTCAAAATTCTTGACATGATTGGATTGAGTTGAAACTCAATAATGAACCTTGTAATGGTGTTTAACACAAAAAAATACATATACGGGACTCATGGTCAGTGATTTGGATGGGTGTCAAAGGTCATCATTTATGTTATCCAGAGCCGTCCTGCCTGTTCGACATGGCTTACTGCATGGTATTTTTTCTTCTTTTGGTCAATTAAAAAAAGAGATTCTTACAATATCTTTGTTTCATTTAGGTTACTCCTGCAAAATTTCAAATACTTTTAGCTTTCTGCCTAGTAGGATAGTAAGTTGTAGTACGCTTTCAGACCCTGTAATGTTACATATTTGCTTAATGGACAGCAAATTAGAAGCGGATTAAATATAGGTGCCACAATTACATAGTGTACAGTTTTTTGCAGAAATGTTATGCCAGCCGGAATCGCAAGAGACGTGGAACATACTGAGACTAGTCAACGGGGGGGGGGTACAGGGGAGGGCGTAGCGAGAGGGGGCGGGGCATGAACATACATAATGTGACAGGGAGTTGTCGATGGCACCAAAATGGGGGAGGAGTGGGGGCAGATGGGTTGGTAGCTGACGCTTGGGGGCAAGGGGTACACTGTTAAAAACTCATCGGTTTTTACTTATTTGCAAGCCATTGCATTTAAAGGTGCAGTTGTTCCGAATTCATCTTTGATATTTGACATACAGTGAAAGGCCAATTTTTTCTCATTGTTCGTCTTGAAAATGTCGAAAGCCCTCAAATCCTTGTCATTCCCACATATAAACAAAAAACACATTTTAGTGTTAACCATCAATATTAGCACAGTATTGAATAGGGCTTTGCAACATGCATTAATTATTGCGTCTACCATCAAACGCAAGTTTGTTTCCCATGGTACTTGATGGGGTTTATTTGCAATTGCCAGCTTCTCATATCAAGTAGAGAACACAATACCAAAAAATCGGAACAAAGCACCTTTAAAGGGGATGGCCAGATTATTTTAAGTCTATCAGTTTTTCATCTTGCTAGATTGGCCTTACCCCCAAAACTCCATCTGTTGAGTTTCGCGCGATAGTTCAACCGCCCGTTTGTGTCGTGAGAGCTAAAACGTGATTTTGTAAGCCCATAGAAGTGTGTGTAAAATTACTATTGGTTCGACCAAAATGGGGCACATTTTCGCAAATAACATTCCAAAACATATCTGTTTTGCCCTAGATTGTCAAAGGGAAATGAGAGAAAAATAGCCAAGCTTTCTTCTGATTACCAAAAATTTTGACCACTTCGCGTAAAAATCTGGGGCTTCTTCGGGAAGAGGCTATTTGCAATCGGGCCTGGAACCATTTAAAGAGGCACTCCCTGATCCTCAGCGCGACTCCCCAACCATTCTGATGTGACACCATTGTAAAACTTGCATTTTCTCATCTGCAAAAATATTTTGATCCACTTCTTTCCCATTTGATGCTACAGGCTAAAACACGGGTTTGCTGACGGTAACCGGAAAATAGTTCTATGGGATATTGTCAGTGGCAGATCTAGAATCATCAGCAAAGCCGAGGTCTCAACCAAAACATTGGACTGGTTCACATACTCTTTGTTCATATATTATAGCTATAGGGAATTGTCCTAGTCCCCTTGATACAACCACAATTCCAACTTCATAACGGTCTTGCATGCATAAGTCAGTTTGCCGATAACTCGCAATGTTTAATTCAAGGGGCAATTTCATGATCCTCAACCTCATCCCCCCCGACTTACCTATAAAAATTTTGAGATTTTTTTATATTCTCTAAACTGTTAGCCTAGTAAATCCATGTGTGTACCTAATCTTACGAGCAATTCGGCCATACCTGTAAGAAATTCTCAATTTGTGTTTTCTTTCGACAGAAGTACAGTACAGTGGCCTTTGGGACCGGTGGAGAAGAACAAGCAAAAACTGAAAATCGGAATCAACTCAAATTTTTGTTGAATAAGCTTTTTTCAAGAATGTCTAGTGAACAATGAATAAAAGAGAAGTAACTGGAAACACAAAAGGGACCTTGAAATCTTCCATTTTGCCCCTGCTTTACCGATTCAGGATCTGAACACTGATTGTCATACACACAAAACTTTATTTTAATTGAAAATTGAAAAAAAGACATGTTTCATGTATGACCCCCAATTATAATCATGCGAATGGGGTCTTTTTATTGTGATTAGTAGGATGATTTTTTTTCTTGGAGGCAAGGAAAATAGTCCCCTGTGTGCCATCAACTGGACAGGGAACCTGTCGACCACCTGTGAGCAGCGCCACGTTAGAGTGAATGTACTTTCTTGCATTTTAAAACCATACCGGATGTCATAGCTTTTAAGCTTAAAAGTTTTAAAAGTTGTCTTGAGCCCTAGTGTTAACCCCAAAGTAAACAGTTGCATCTTATTCTTAAATATTATGACATGCACCCCACCACACACACATACACAAACAACTAACCAAGGATCCAATAACATTTAAAAACATAATCAAAAGTAAAAAAGACAGGTTATAATTATAGTAATTTTTACACCAATATCCTCACAAGGCACATACTGATGCAGATGCAGAATATGAGGTAAAAGGGCCTCTAATTCCGGTATGCGTCCTACCCAAATTCTTGATAATGTATGAGCTACTTAGGTTGGTTTAGAAACCCAACCATGATCAATCAATAAGCAGTAGTGTGTATGAACTTTATTCCGTCAGTGACACTTGATTTCTATTGAGCTAGGTCGGTCTCATTGGGTTGAGTTGGTCTTTTTTCTATTTAGGTAGGTACATGTATGCATACTGGAATAAGGCCAGGTTGATTGACATGTTTCGCCATACTGACACCATAAAATAAGATTTTACAGTATCATAGGGGTCAATAATGTTGTTTTCTAAAATGGGACAGATACTATGTATTTTCATAAGTAAGATGTATACTGAATTGGCAAGGGGGTGCTTATTGAGGTAATTTTTTCCATTATAATTCCATTGAAAAATAATCAACGTACCCTCTGGCAATGGCAACTGCACTGGTGCTCCTTGCATTAAAAAAAATATCAAAAAATGCTATCTCCTTTCCAATATGGCCATCCGTATGGAGGAAAGATGCTGGTACTATGGGTACACACAACCATTGCACGCAGCTGTTTGAAAGTCTCATTTATTTATAACAAAACCAAATTAAAAATATCAATAGTGACACAATTTTGACAACGGATTTATTTATTCTATTAACTAAATTTTAGGAAATCACGGGCAAATATGATTTAAAAAAAAAATCTAGTTTTGTACGTCCTTCTATGGAAATTGGGCATATAGAGGGTGCTATAACATAGAAATCATGACCTTTGTTGGCCTATATGGCAAGATTCCCACAATGGATTTCCATGATTTTTCCAGAGGTAATAGCTCTTGCATGTCCTTATCAGTTTTCAAAATTGTGTCACCATTGCTTAAAATTGTTCTAAAAATAAAGGAGACAATGTACCTCTCGTTACCCCTCATTTTAGAAAATACGGATTATACAAATCAACCAGTAGGGTCATTCCATGCCAATTCAACAAATCGAGTACACCATCACCTCATGGATTTCTTTCTTTTTTGGTGTATTGAAAGATATTCATGAGAAACTGAATCCTGAAAATTTGAGCTCTGTACCTCTTTTCGTTTTCACGCTACAGTAATTTTACATTTGAGGGGGGTCACCTCAAAAACATTCACCAGTGTGAAATTCAATATTCAGAGGGCCATAAGTAAAAGAACTACACCCCTCAGATCCTTTAAACTTGACATTCTGGATAACCTTATGCTGCAGATTGCAAATATGTGAACAGAAAAAATGCACCTTGCCCCCAATTTAAAATTACAGGGGTTTAAAAATGGCTCAAAAACCACTTGGACCATACTTTGGGAGGCCATAAGTCAAAAAGTAAAAGTGATATAACTTCCAAATTTTGGGCTGGTGTTAGCTAATCTTAAATACTACCGTTGTGTACAATCTTATACTCATATCCGCTTCGTTGGAAGAGATAGAGTTGTCGCAAAAAGTAAAAAGTCCAATTTGACCTTGATTTGGCCCCCCTAAAAATCAATGTCAGACATTTTGCACCAAATTCTGCTTGAAATATGTTTGAGGGGGGTCCTTGCTTCATATTTTTGCAAAGTTTCACTGTGGTGTCTAAGTGTCTTCTATCAGTATTATGGTCTTCAAAAAGCCCTACTAATTCTGTTTGTGAAAAAATTCCCATTGAAACACAGGTCCAGGAAATCTGAAACTTTGCAAACTGTGTATTAACCTGCACAGTTCACTGTTTACTATAATATAATTCAATTAGAAATTAAAGTATGATAATTCCTTACAACAAGACACCAAGCTAAATGTTGGTCCATACCTAGATCAGTGCTAATAAGGTTAATACTTGATTTCAATTTCAACTCATGGGTTCATTGTTAGAGTTCTACAAGGGTCCAAACTTGAATCCAAAGTATTAAACCGCACTTGAATAACCAGGTTGCAAAGTTTTAGATTCCTTTGAGGCTGTTTTCCTACATAAGCAGTTAGACAGCCTATTTGAAACGTTGCCACACAACTTCAGCAGCTAGGGGCCCTCTTAATTCAAGCAGAATTTGGTGCAAAATGTCTGACATTGATTTTAGGGGGGTCAAGTAAAGGTTAAATTGGACTTTTTGCTTTTTGCGACAGCTATATCTCTTCCAATAAAGCTGATATAAGTATAAGTTTGTACACAAGGGTAGTATTCGAGATAAGCTTTCACCAGCCCAAATTTGGAAGTTATATCTCTTTTACTTTTTGACATATGGCCCCTCCCAAAGTATGGTCAGAGTGGTTTTGACCCCCTGTAACTTTAAATTGGAGCAAGGTGCATTTTCTCTGATCACATATTTACAATTTGCAACAAAAGGTATTCCAGAATGCCAAATTTGAAGGGTCTGAGGGGTGTAGTTCTTAACTTATGGCCCTCTGAATATTGAATTTCACACCGGTACATGTTTTTGAGGTGATCCCCTCAAATTTTAAATTGCTGTAGCGTGAAAACGAAAAGAGGTACGGAGCTCAAATTTTCAGGATTTTAGTTTCTCATGAATATCTTTCAATACACCAAAAAAGAAAGAAATCCATGAGGTGATGGTGTACTCGATTTGTTGAATTGGCATGGAATGACCCAGTAGACATTTCTCTACAACATAACCAAATTTGACAATACCATTTAGGTTTAGATTTTTTAGAATATAAATGACCATATGGGAACATTGTGTGAACATGGGTCTCATTTTTGGCCACCATTTGACATATCAAAGACCCATTTTTGCCATTCGCTTTAAAAGTTTTGTAAAATCTTTGCAAATATCTATAAATGTGGCCAGACATTTGGCCTTCAAGTATATCAATGGTTCAAATTTTCATATAAAATTGGATAGATTATACCCAAATTTACTGGTCGAACTTGAGCTGCAAAAATATTTAAAAACTCATAGCAAGACCAATAAATTTTGGGCATAAATCATCCGATTCTATGATTATCATGTTTCGGATCCGATATGTTCAACACTTGGACTCCTCAAAACAAAAAAAAAAAAAAAAAAAAAAAAAAAAAAAAAAAAAAAATTTTTGAAGAGCGCCCCCAATTTTAAAAATTTGATATTTTTTGCACAGTTGTTGTTAATTGTCTAGGAAACTACACCTGCGAACGAGAATGCTAAAAAATGCTTATTTATCATAAAATAAGCGATTTTGTAATTAGAATTGGGATCCCAGATTGTACTTAACGGCAGAGCTGGAAATGCTAAGTTTATGTCTGTCCATGATGGAATAGTGCCACCTCAAGAAAATGACCTCTAACTTGACTTGCCTGAACCAATAAAAAAACTAATGGATGAGCGTAGATACGTACATGGCACTATTTCCCGGCTATTTAATATTGGAAGGCCGTTTCCAGCAGCCGTTGGATTATTATCGGAGATCTCCGATATTAATTATTCTAATTACAAAATTCTTTCGTTTGCCACACATTGACATTTTCAAGCTTAACCATTCACAGGTTTAGTTTACTAGCCAGTTACCAATGCAAATGTGTAAAAATCTCAAAATTTTTGAAAAATTGGGGGTGCTCTTCAAAAAAATGTGCTATTATTGCTTTAAAGTTGGTATAGCAATGGATCCATATCTATATTATTGGAAGCACATCCCTACTCAAACAAAACTTGCAATACAAAGACAGGAAAGTTTTTGGTTATTTTGAATGACATCAGTCTGTAGTCTACAATTTTCACGCACATGCACCGACTTACTGCGACTTCTGAGCATTGCGCTTCTGCACAAGCATTGCATAGAAACCCAAATGGAGATATCGTACCAGGCAATCCACAACACTCTCTGGCACTGGACTCCCCACAAAATCCAGGTTTAGCACAGTGTTATACAACAGCCAGATCATCAGACAAGTCCTTGCCATATCTGTAATCTCCTGGTTCATGAACTTCCCGTGCCCTTCTAGTCCTCTTGAGTTCCACTTCTCATCCTGGTGCCCTGCAATGCTTAATTCATAGCTATCTACATACTTCATATCTCTTTCAACATACATTCATAATCCTAATTTTGCATAATACTGGGACACAGTCAGAGCATTGTAAGTAAGTTCCAGAATTGAGTCGCTGGGTACGGTACCACATCCAAACGATACACGAACAGCAATACTACTTTTTCCCAAAAATTATCTGCATCATAAAAATTTAACTCTTGACTGGTGACACAATGGAAAGTTCAGGACATTTTTCAGTATACGAATCGAATATATAAATTTCCATTCGGTGTTGATAGCCCCTTTAGATAATTTCCGTATTCACTTCAGCTCGCCTCAATAAAACAAATTATTTTCCCCTAGCCTAGCAGTGCTGTATCAGGACATCACACACTCAGTGTGACCAAAGAGAACTGCAGCTTGTCATAATCTTAATAGCTTGATGAGCTCCAACGATACGTAGTGTACTGTCAACGTGTGCGCAAATTCAACTTTCCTTCCCCAACAACTAAAAAAATGCCATGCTGCACAGGCTCTAAGATTGAAATTCAACTAAAATAAGGCTTGGTTAGTCTATTTTTTCTATCAAACTAGTATACAACTGAGTAAATTCAGTCTACTGAATGGATAAATTTGATTATCCCGGTTTATTCATCATGCAATACAAAGAAAATCATGGTTTGATCCCCGACCACACGCGGCCTGCGGTTTCCGCCTGAGGATATGCGCACCAAAACCATGTATAATCCTTTTTGTACTGTCATGCAACAATCACGGGATCATCCTCATAATTTTGACATGAGATAAAAACTACATATTACTGGCCTTACACTGCTCTAATTTACATTATCAGATTGAACATTTCGGCACATGTCGCGTACCTCATATCTGCTCACATATCGATATGACAGCAATCGCAACATTTGGTCACTGTGCAGCTACCTCATAGCATGGCTTCCATATTGACATGATATCAATGCCAATCCATTTGGACTTTTTGGCACGTACCTACCAATCTGCTCTATATGACATGCCAGATCAGGTGCAACACTTGCGAACTGGCAGTACTCCCTCATATTCTGCTCTATAGAGATAACATCAGAAGCAACCATTTGGCGAACTAGTCGCACTACCCTCATTCTTCCCTCTATAATGGAATGACATCGAGATGCCAGACAGGTTGGGAACTTGTGCGGTACCTCAGATCTGCTCTATATGACATGACCTCAAGTGCAACTTTGGTTACTGTGCTGAACCTAATATCTTCTCCTATATGACATTATATCAGATGCATCATTTTAGAACTGTGCGTTACCTCGACTAGCCTGCTCCCATATGACCTGCACTTCAGATGCAACACTTAGGAACTGTGCACGTACCTCATATTCTGCTCTATACTGACACATTGCCATCAGGTGCAACAGTTGGGACTGTGCCAGTACCTCATCTCTGCCCTCTAATAATATAAACACTCATACGCAGACATTTGTGGCAACTGCTGGAAATCATGTATCCTCATATACTGCCTCTATACTTGACATGACATCAGATGCAACTTTGGGAACTGTGACTGTCACCCTCACTATCTCCTCTTATACAGACATCAGATTGGCAACACAATTTTTGGTTACTGGCGTGAACCTTAATATCTGCCTCTATATGACATGTATATCAGATGTGCAACCATTTATATAGACTGATTGCAGTCACCTCATATCTACTCTATAGTGACATGAGCATCCAGCCTGCAACAGCGTTGGTGGAACTGTGCGTACCATCATATCACTGGTCACTATATGTACATGACCAATCAGATGGCACGACAATTTGGCGGAACGTGTGGCACCGTATCCCCATTCTAGTCCTACTCTATATATACCTCAGATGCAACATTTGGGAACCGCATAACCTCATATCTGCGCTATATGCGACATGACACAGCAGCATGCCACATTTGGAACTCGTGCAGAACCGTCATAATCTGCTCTATCTGCATGACCCGTCGATGCAACATTTGGATTAACTGTGGTGAAGTACCTCATAATCTGCTCTACTATGAGGCCCAAGAAAATAAAACAAGTTCGTTGTCTCAGAAGACGGCGCCCATTAGGTTTAAAATTGCTTTTTTTCACCCATAATTATTTTATTTTTAAGGTTTGTTACTCACTTATTTTTTGTGTGCAGTCAGATGCAACCTTTGGAAAGCGATGTGCCAGATACCTCCTATCTATCCATGTTCCTACTATTACCTGACAGTCAGATGCAACACTTTTTTGGGAACTGCTAGCCGTACCTCCATCTGCTCTACTATGACATGAAAACAAAGTCAATGCAACATTTGGGAACTTTTGCATACCTATGATCTGTGTTCTTTATGACATGACATGACATCAGGATGCAACATTTGGGAAAATGTGCAGTACAGCCTCATATCTGCTCTATATGATGATGACAGCACAGATGCAACATTTGGAAACTGTGTCAGCTAACCCTAGTCAAATTTGTTCTATATGTACATGATTATCAGATGCAACACTTTGGGAACTGCTGGCAGTACCCATCTGCTCAATCCATCGTCAATATCGCAACATTTGGGAACTATTGCAGTACGCGTCAAGCATCATATCTCTCTAATGACAATGACTCAAGATGCGCCCACATCTGGGAACTGTGGGCAGTGTAATCCGTGCTCTATAGGCACCACTATTGTGTGTGCGAACTGTGCATTACCATTCCCTATCCTGTTCTATATGACATATGACACTCAGATGCACCCGAACCTTTGGGAACTGGTTTGGGGGGCAGTACCCTTCCACTCTCAGATCTACATTTCTGACTCAGATGCAACATTTTGGAATCGTGGAAGTAATCCTCACATACTGCTCCTCTACTATGACCATAAGATGCCACATTTTGACACAACTGCATATTGTAACATTTAGAACTGATTGCAGACCCTCATTCTGCTTATTTGACATGGCATCAGATGCGCAATTTGACAGTGTGCGCAGTCCTGCTCTGCTCGGCATCTGCTGTTTGACATGTCCTTCAATGAGTTACTGCATAGTCCTCAATGTTGCATTTTAGGCCATATCAATAAGAGCAGAATGAGATACTGCACTCCCCAAATGTTGCATCTACTTTTTATATCTATGTTGCAGATATGAGGTACGCCACAATCCTCATTGTTGGCACTATAGACTCATG
Organism: Ophioderma brevispina; assembly: GCA_023653785.1. NCBI lineage: Eukaryota > Metazoa > Echinodermata > Ophiuroidea > Amphilepidida > Ophiodermatidae > Ophioderma > Ophioderma brevispina. Next base: position 9,419 of record JAMKCH010030851.1, on the reverse strand, counting down.
TCAACCAGTGCAGATACTGCACAGTTCTCTAACCAATCATGGCACACACCTGCCCTGATCAGGTGTGACAAACCAGCGTGTTAATTTGCCTCAAAGAAGTGGTTTGCACAAAAATGACAGAATGTAGACGATCATATGCACTCTATGCCCCCAAATTGCCACACGAGGTGGAAAGCTTCAGTGCAATGATAACACCATTAACCTACCGTACTGCTTGGTGGCCCGCTCACGTATTTAAATCTTGGCGAAACTGTTCAGTTTTTCTTCTTTTCCTAATAAGTGTCATTACCTCTGCAAAACCAGTTTTTAAGAAAAAATGAGACATGTGATTACTTTCAACAGATAAATTTCACACAATTCCAAGCCATAAAGCCAGGGGGGGGGGGGCAGGGAACTTGTTTCAAAGGTGGTAGATGCGGGAACAAGAAAACGCATTTAAAAAGGGTCTCTTTTTTGCCACCAATCGATGTGCAGCGTACATTGATTAGGGTGTCAAACAGCCAAAATATGGAAAAAAGGGGATGCTTTTTTCGCAACCCTGAAATTGGATGTTCGCGAGATCAAAATCATCAAAAAATTGTATTTGGAAGTAAAAGCCACATGAGCAAAGCAAAGCAAGATTATTAAGGGTATATTATCAAACAAAATGCATTGCTAATTGTTTAGTGTAGCAAATACTGACAAAAAAGAATTTTATGGTAGCACAAACAGACGAAGAAATGCTTGTTTAGGGTATGTTTTTTAGTCGGTGGAAATAAGTGTTTAGGTGCATTTCGGAAGTACATGTTCATGCATCATATCCCAACTTTGATACCAACTGCGCCCCCCCCCCCCCCGGGCCTTAAAGTGGCACTGGCACTTTTCAGGAAAATATTAATTTCTTCAATTTGCTTTGCAAATGTTAGTATAGGCCATTGGAAGATACAGATATATTTTACACAATAAAAATAACACGCAAAAGCAGACATGGACATTAATAAGAAGTTGAAGTATCCAGGTAATTTTGATGGCTAACTTTTTAGTTTGCCTTTACAAAGGTCACAGACCAGTCAAACAAGGTGCATGCTATGAAGATCAAAAACTCTCGCGTGTATTTTCTTGTGTTACTCTGCGTTTGTCTATGTTAATTAATGTCACCGGCGCTGATTTGGGGATAATAATTTCAGTGAGGGCTAAATGTTTTAAGCTTTTACAACCATGCCAAAAATATCAATTTTGAATATATAGAGGGCACACTATTTTTCAAAATGTGCCAGTGTCTAGTTAACATGATCAACCACGCCCACTGACTAAGAATGTTCACATGCTACATACCTTACAATATCAAGGCACAATGATATTAACCATATTTTAACTGATAGAGCCAAAAACCACCTGGCTGCACAGATATTGATGAGATTGTTGTCGAAGCCCATGCGACTGTGTGCTCAATGGGAAAGAACCAATTGGTCCACGCAACCTTTAGCTAAAGATAAGAAATGCATGATTGGGTCTTTCATGGGTAAAGTTAAAAATACAATAATGTTATATAGGATATTGATGACAGTAGTATTTTTGAACTAAAGGGGCATTTTGTGATCCACAAAAACTAGTCCCCCCCCCAACCTTACCTCAAAGTTCAGATTTTTAATATAATTGAAACTGTTAGATCCATAAGTGCAAATTTGGTTGTATCAGTAAGGAAATTTTACTTTCTGTCCATACACAGAAACAGCGATTGTCATAGAACAAAACCAAAAAGATGGGAATCAACTCAAACTTTTGGTGAATGAGATTTTCTCAGGGATATTGAACAATGAAAAAAAACGAATGTGTTGAAATCTAAATGCACCTTAAGGATTAACAGCGTATTTGATTCTGAAAATATCTGACCCCCCATAAGGAAGTAATTTGCATCACCATTTTTTTAAATATATTGAAAGGGAAAGAAGCGATAATGTTGAAAATGCATTTTGTAGGCTTACAAATCGAAGATAAAAGTAGTACAATTCCATTATAAACTTACATTAATGTTGGAATGAAAACACAAAAATAGTGAAAAAAATAAACAATTTCAGGAAAAGTTGTAATACCGTCTCCTGCAACTAGACATCGTACAGCGATGAAGTCTCAAAAATTACACTAAACAGCTGATGGGGTTTACACCATACAGAATAACCCAAATAAAAAAGTTTGGTGTTTTTGGGAGGTCAAACTGTACAGTCATAGTGCAACTTATTTCGCTTATAAATCAGGAAGGCTTGTTTTGATCTCAAGTTGGAATTGATCCGGAAGAAGGACCAGAATCTGATAAAAGGTTACTGCCTTTTTCTTTAATCACGGCTTCAAGCCAGCCACTGCAGGTTATGTTAGCACATCCATGTCCATCACAAAAAAATACCAAAATATGAATTTTGATTATTTTGTCTAATTTTCGGACCAGGCAAAATCGATGCTTCCTTTAAAATCAGAAGTAGCAACAAAATTATAGAAAGAGAGCGAAAGATGGAAGAGGAGACAGTCAGAAGAAGAGAAAGTGTTGTGGCAGAGGAGGAGGCGGGGAAGGAAAGAAGGGGAGGGGACGTTAATTATGATGCTAAAATAGTCATGTGTATTTACCTCACAAAAACTACCTATATCAAACAGTCCAAGCTTCCCATCAAGATGTACCAGGATTATTTTGCAGGGGGCGGGGACTTCAAAAAAGTGGAACTTTTTTTGAAAAAAGTTGACTCTTTTTTGGCTAAAAGTGGACCTAAACCCCCTAAAAAGTTTTTTTGTTTTTTGAACATTTAAATCACCAAAAAGGGGGACTTTTCTTGTCGAAAATTCTTGAAAATTGGGGATGTTTTATAAAAAAAATCAGCAAAAGGGCTTTTAACCCCTTTTGTGGAATTTGACGATTCCCGTCAAAATTCATTTTGAGAATACACGACTGATTCTCGCACTATGAAATTCTACCCCTGGTAGTGGGGGGTACCTAGTTGCTAAGCATAACGCCACATTATGTCTTTAACCTGTTGTCATTAACGGTGTTGAAGTTATTCAAAAACACATGGAATACCTTTCCCCTGTTACCAAGCAGGACAGACCATTTCAAAGAGCCAACTTAATTTGCAGACTGCAGACAAACAAAAAAACAAAAGCGCATCAGCATCGAGGTTGATATATGTTCCTCCTTAATAATAAATTTACCTTTTGAAATGTTAATGCCTCAAAACATTGTCGAAAACAGCAGAAATCCATCATTTTCCGAGAAACAACCTTTCTCATGCAGAATTGATTGTAGTCCCACAAGTTTCTCTTAAATTTTTAATTTCAATTCTTCCAATTTTTTTTCACTCTGTCATCGCATTATATAATGATCTCAAGTTGCGTTTGATAGTGAAAACATGGATAATCGTAACATTTAGAGGATTTTGAGATCGACAAAGTTAGGTAGGTACAGGGGAAAGTATTTCCATGTGTTTTTGCCAGGGCCGCCGAGAGAATTGGCGCGCCCGGGGAACCTTGGATTTAACGGGCCCCCTTTACATTTTGTTTTCCAGAATCCCATGGGGAGAGAGATTTTGAAGTTGCCAGCAAAGCGGCCATCGCGGGGGTGTGGGAGCTGTATAATGTAGTTAATCGATGCACATATGGGGTGGGTTGTGTTTAATTATTCATATGTGTTTGGAGACGGCCCAGGGGGTGGGTTGCGGGAGGGTGTCCCCCTCCCCCTCACCAAAGCCTGCCATGTCCACTTTCCCAAAACCATTTTCCTCATGAAATTTGATAGAACAAATATAATTTGGTTTTCACTTTTAATGAGAGGTTAGATCCTCCCTCGGGTCCACGTAATGAAAATGCTAAGCGACTGAAATGTACACTAGACTCTTCAACGAGCTACCCCCGATTTGTGTAATTCCAGGAGCCCTGTGTAATTCGTGTTGGCTGGTATAATAGAGGGCGCGGTATTAGGACCGGATGTCCACTGGGTGGCAAGCTGAAAAGTCTTCAAATTTTTATTTCACCTTTTAACCAATGTGCACCAAAAATCCAGAGACTGGGGGACGTCTAATGAGAGTTATGATAAACGGTTATAACGTTGTTCAAGGAGAGTTTCTATATGAGCGGCCCGGGGTGGGTGAAGGCACGAAGCACGGAACCCTTGCAATGTTCACTTTCCAAAACCCTTTTTCTCATGTTATATTGATCGAAACAAGTTGAAATTGGTAAGTCGTCCATTATCAACCGTTACCAACCATTTTATCAAACAAAATCTTAATTGTTTTTTGTGTAATTTCTCAAACAAGAGAGGCCCTGCTTAAATTAATTATACCGAGCTTATCGCAAAAAATTGGATATTTCGTGGGTTACTCGTATTTTCTCAAAGTCTGTATCTTGTCGCAGGAGGGGAAACGGGCCCCCTGTCCTCTCTCTCCCTCCATCCCCTCTTTCACTCTTTCTCTCCCTCTTCTGACTTTTTGTCACAAACGCCAGGGCTTAACTTTTTACGGGCCTCTAGGACCCCCGGCCCCCTAGGAGCCCGGGTCAATTACCCCCTTTGACCCCCCGCTCGGCTTACTGTTTTTGCCTAAAACTTCACATCCGTTACATGACAACATTTAAAGACACTAATGTGGAGTTATTCTTAGCAGAACTAGGGGTAAACGACTCCATTAAATAAGGGCCCCTATATATTCTGCTCCTCCTCTATTATGATGAACTCTTTCTATGGGAAGCTAAGAGATAGGGAGGAACAAGATATGAGGAGTTGAGAAAGAGGGTGGATGTGTGCTGTGTGCAGGTTGAGGTGGAGAGGGAAAGGGGATAGAATAATGGGTAGGGAAGACGGTATAAGATGTAGTGGAATGGAAATAATGATGGATAGGGGGTGTGCGAGTCTTTTAATTTTCTTATGAGATGGCAGTGATGGAATGTTCAAAATGTGGGGGCAAATTGGTCCTGTGTTGGGTGTAATTTCAATAGGCATGTGGAGCAAAGCCTATGTGGGAAAGGAGCGATGGTTTTGAACGGTGTGTCTGAGGGATCGATTGGGGAGAGAAATCTAGAAGGATGTTGTTGGAGTTTTGTAATGAAAATGAGTCAGCGAATATGTCATGTGGTTTAGACTAGGACAAATGAAAGGTTTAAGCTAAGGGGATAAAGGACCTGTCAGGATAAGCATAGAGAAGCGCCTTCAGTTTTTACTAGGATGATGATTGTCATTTTGCAATATTGCGTGTACAAGACTCGTTTTTCATGAGGTTATTCATGCTTTCCCTCCTCCCTCAAACTTGCCATAACAAGCTAACATGAAAAATCCAAATTGGAAGGAACCCACAACCACAATATTCATACTCCTTCAAAATCTCACTTGGGATTTATATTCTGAATTATGCAACATGCTTTATTGATATCAGAGTTCGATAACAGAAGTGGTCTTTGGCTATGGTTTTAGAGCTCATTTAAAATCGGGGGGGGGGGGGGGGGGGGGGGAGGGGGGGGGGGGGGGGGGGTGTTGGACATAATACTAATTCTGTGTAAATTTTATTCATGAATAAAATACAGTGACTTCTGGTAATACAGTGTACTTTGTTTTGGGGAAGAGTAACACAACCTAGTTTGGGCCTTTGGAATATTTGTTTATGCTCTTCTTTTGGATTTATCTCCTTCGATTGAGAAATTGTTTAAAATGAACCCCCCCCCAAGAACGGGAAGCCACTTACAGGGTAGTAGATATTATCCACTCATCAGATATAAGTCTCTTCTGGTTCTGGGGCGGGGGGGGTGAGGGGTTGTATAATTAAAAATTTGATTTCCCATTGAAGCCTGCACTTTAAATCCTCTAAAAGTGCCATTTTCTTCAAAATATGAACATTTCATGTTTTTCCAAGTTCAGATCGGAAATTTAACATTTAAGTTATATGATTTCTGAAATGGGTAGCAGATAGGCCAGGGAATTTTTTCTTAGTTTCCTGTTGTGAGGCGCGCCATCAGATGTGCCACGTGGCAAATATTCATTATTGTGAAAAAATTGTGTTTTGAAAACTTATATTAAAAACAATAATTTTCAGTTGCTCAAATATTCAAGCATCCCTCTGTCCAGTTTTTTAAGCAGTTAATTGGGAGGGGTGTCACAGTATACCATAATAATGAATTCTGCTACTTCTTTTTTTGTCCTGCTTGTCCCCGCGCTTGTCATAAGACTGGGTGAAAAAATGTTCTGGAACTGATTTTGTAAATTGCGAAAGAAATAAACCTGCAAATAGCACCGGTTTATTAATTAGGCACTTGGAAAATGTGTTTTATGTAATTAATATAAGGGTTTACTAGTGTATTCAAGATGCCCTTAGATGTAATAATGACAATACAGTAAAAATAATGAAATGACAGTAAAGAATGAAATGGGGGCCTCGTTACCTTTTAAAAATCTCCAACAGAAATTAAGAATCAACATTCCATGGCCTAACGCAATGTCCAAAACTGAGGGTGATTATTATGCTTATTAGCCGCCAGGTCCTTAAATAGTATTCTACCACCACTTTTTATATTCTGGACACCCTTAAAATTGCAGTTATTCTGTTATTTAAAACATTGCCAAATTCATGGGGTGCTGGCAAGAGAAACTAATTCTTTCCGTCTGTGTAGATAAAGCCTAGCCATATGAACATTTGTATTTCCCTACCTTTTGCCCTAAACCACCAGCATATACAATTATTATGTCAGCATATGTAAATCTCAAACAACAGAATCACTCGGCACATACCAAGCTGCTTAGCAATTGTCCTTAGCTTCCTCTGATTTGAGGGTGGCAGTTTATTTAGCACTTCCCGAAATCATGACTGATGCAAACTGCACCTTTCTCATGACTTTTAATCCCACCCCGATTACTTTCCAGGATGGACACAGACTGCTGGATTTTTTAGGCTGCCATTTTAACAGTCAGTGGTATGTAAATCTTCTGCTCAAAATGTCCTTTGTGAAAATTATTAATATTACTAATAATGTATAATATTACCCACCCACCCGGGCCAAACATACAGCCACTGTCCCACATACTGAGTCCAGTTCACACCCACTCACATGTACTGCCTAGGGCTAGCTGGCCTGCTCTGACTAGAGTCCAAGTCTGGACGTAAACACACGACTAGCGACTCGGTCAGCTCAGCTGCTACACCAGCTCTGGTTTGTTGAGCATGCACGTAATTGATGTCTGTCTTGATTGGACACAATCTTGCATGCCTGAAAAACCTGAACCATATTTCACTTGTGACGAGTTTGTACAGTCACCAAAACCATCAAAAAATTGTCATTAAATTATAGTGATATTATTTTTTTTGTATTATTTCCTTCGCTACTTTCCTCCTCCCTCCCTCCCCCTCCCCTGCTCCCCGCCCTTTGCTCCCGTTTTTCTCTTCCTCGCCCCCCCCTTCTTTCCCGCCCCCCGCCCGCTCGGTCCCCAACAACGACCACGCGAAAAGTGATTTTTGGATTTCCGCATACAAAAAATAATTATTTATGAGGGGAGGGGGTGGCCCGGGGGGGAGTGTGGGAGGGGGAAGTGGATTGAGGGAGGGGGAGGACCTGGGAGGGGGAGGGTGAGAGTGACTGTGCCACACCTTTTGATGGTGCCCCCTGGGCAGACTTTAGATTCCTTTACATTTTTCTTTCCTTTTACTTTTCCTCCCCTCCCCCTCTCCCTTTCTCTTTTTTTCCGGCTTCCCTTTTACCTTCTATTTTCACTTCCTTCTCCACTTTTTTTTTATTATTCCTCTCTTCTTCGATAACCCTGCAAGGGCAGTCAGTTGCAGAGGACCTAAATAGTAGAGTAGATATGTGCAATATTTATGGGGGAATTATTGTGCCTTGGTGATACAAGCTGAGATTTGGCACATAGCTAGGGCATTTCATAAAAAGACTTTTAGCGATCAGGGGCATCGCAGCTTTGTCCTCTGATTAAAAATTGCCGCCTTTTTCAAAATGTCTGCATTACGTGCTATTTATCCTCTAGATTTGAGATTGAGTTGATAAATGCATGGACTTATAAGGCATCAAGCATGGCATTTTGAGACTTTTCGATCACTAGCCATTGCAGTTTATCTCATGTCAAATGACAGGCCATTGTCCAAAATGGCCGCCATTAACAGCTATTTTACATTTTGCATGAAATAAATATGTATATCGTCTTTTTTCATACTATCATAAAGTGAAAATCAAGTTTTTTAAATTTGACATTTCAAATTGGTTTGCATGACAACAGTGGTGGCCATTTTCAAGATGGCCAACCATTAATTCTCTTTTAGGTCTGTTGTTGTAAACTATACCTTTGGTCACACCAAGTCTTCACCAGGTGTGCCTTAAAATAATTTTAATTACAAAGACACTGATTAGGTTTTCTGATATAACAGTGGTTTTCACTCACAATTAGCTACCACGGATGTAGGCATCGGTTTCCTTATATAAATACGTTCATCATCTTACTTCTTTTGTTGAATGAAGAGGTATTTCGTAATACCCACAATAAAATTCAACAAAGCAAACCATACCAAGTGGTTGCCCAGACTTCATTAAAAGGTATGTTTTTTTCAACTGAATGCGATCCATCTTGATCCAACTTGAGAGCAACAGTCCAACTACAACCACTCTTAAGCTACATTCCAATTTTGGATTTAGGCATAAAGTTTTTCCTATCCATTTATCTGACAAAAAAGTAAAATAAACTAGAGCGCTTTATGTTTGAAGTATAATCATGTGCTCTTCTTCAAATGAAGGCAGCACTGAACATATCAAGAGAGCAACCTATCAAGTCGGTTACTGTTGGGCTCAAATATGATTTGCATCTCCTGGCTTCCATGTCCAAGTTGAAATGAGGAATGGCAGCAAGTAAAGAGTAATCAATTGGGAATCTTCTGGACACCCTTCCAGAAGGTTAGAAAAGTATGCCAATAACTTCAAGTTGTGGTTGCAAGGAGGGCTGCAGATGCAGGAAAAATGCTTGACAGCAGCTCTTCAGTGCAGCCCTGTATGCAGACTGAATATTTTGCAACATCAAATTTCTGCTCTGATATAGATGTGCACTCCGTGTTTACCTTTATATTCCTACCTGTATTCTCTTGTTTATATTTTTTTTTATCAACAGCACCTTATCTATCCTTTATGACCATGCTTCACTCGTCAGTCAAACTCTATTTCTCTGCTCAGCTCCTTGGGTATTCAAGAGGCCGTTTGAGATTGAGAAGAAGAAACACCCTTGGCTGGAGCGCAGAGTTTCACAGACCTGGGCTCACGTATAAAGGAAGCTTACAAGGATCAGTGTTTTGAATACAACTCTCTTCTTGCTAAACCAAGACGGAGTATCATAGCAACCAGTTACTACATGTAACCAATTTGACCTTTTCCATGTAGTCAGCAATTGAACTTCTAAGTGACACATACACTATGTACCCATGAATATC
>JAMKCH010030850.1:0-59629 GCA_023653785.1 Ophioderma brevispina | reverse complement strand
CGTAATCTCTCGTATCTTTAAGAAGCGCCCCCATCCGCCAACTTAAATCATTTTATTAATTCTAGTTTCGACTGGAAGAAGGACACGTTGAAGATGACTGATTCCAAATCGACAAACCACATAATTTGGAAGCTTTGGTGGGGTGTACGTGCCAAGTGTTACATGGGGTCATATTCGAAAAAATACCATTGTGGCCAGGTTTTCCCCCCCCCCCCCCATTTCACACGGTTTAAAATTTTGCGTTTTTGAAATGATAAATGTAGACCACATTAAAGCTGAATTAAATTTAAATTGTTAGGTGTCTGTGTTTTGACGTGTGCTCTTTTACGCGCAAGCTGTTTTTGAGCGTTGAGCATTCAATTTAGCGCCCACTGTCGGCGGCAAAAGGAAGACTTTGCATTTTTGAGGTGCGAAAGTTCCACGCGCAGATAACGTGGATCTCTGTGCGTTTTGTTTGCGTTTTTATTTTTCTAAGGATTAAAACAAAAACAATCGCGTCAATCGCGGAGTCCTCTACGCCCGCTTTCAGACGCGTACATCCTCTACGCACGCGTTCACTGTTTTGCTGCATACTGAATGTGCCGCAAACTTTTCTTGCGACCCAACGAGGCGCCCAAATTGTTAAAACTAAATTTGAGTTGTTTTAGGCTTTAATGGAAAAAGTAAGTCGGTGACCCCCAATTTTTAGTTCACATTTTTGAAAACGACATCGGGACCTCAACATATTTTTATTTTGTTAGGCGAATCCAAACGTCAAATTTTGACTTTTCCCATAGACCTTGCGGGTTTAAAAAAGTGACACAACGCGTTTTTGTTTGGCTATAACTCAAACAAGTCGGTGACCCCCATTTTTTATTTCAGATCTCATCAGGCCACACCGTTTAATAACATATATGTGAATTCGGAAAATTTTATCAGTCTTTCACTACCTACGTCAAACCCCTTAACCTGTAAGTCGTCGGACATGAAATGACCCAAAGAGGTTTTAACACTTTTAATTGCGGGAATGATAAGATTTTTGGTTGTGTTTGCTTATATAAACATATCTTTATAGATATCTTTTAAGAACGACTCATCTACTCTCGTTGTTTATAAGGAAAACATGGTCGTTCTTTAAGCCAAAAAAGTGGCAAGTCGGCTAAAGCAGTCAGTCTGAAAATGTTTAGATATAGTAATTTTTAGTCATACTCCGGGCGAATTGTCTCAGTTTTCAGTCAAAAGTTGCGTTAAACAACGACTCAACTAGGCCTATTTGTTGGGTTAGAAAACTTGTTTAAAAGGGTTATAGAGGATATAGGGAAAAGGCATTCTGCGTATTGCGTGTCATTTTGCGCTGCCACTTACGCACTTGCAGTCAGAGCGTAGGAGCTCTTTCTTAGGTGCGCGTGATGGCCTGCACAGTTCACCGCGGGAAAGTTTGCGTTTGTTTAGGTTTGTAGTTTGTTACCCTCGTTTCATCATTTCATCGCATAATACCAATTTTGTTAATCACATCCATGGGCATCCGATCGTTTCATAGATGTGGGGGTGCGGGTGAGTGTGGGTAGAGTACGGGTCACCGATTGCCGACAAACCGCCCATGTACCGACATTAACGATACGACGCAAACATGTTAATGGGTGTGTCCCGGGGGAGTGGTGTCTTTGCACGTTCTTAAATTGTGTGGTTTTATGACAGATTCCCGAAAAAGGGTGACACAGGCCGGGAAACAGGTAGAAACGTCTGTTGCCGTTTTTTGCCTTTATAATACAAGAGCCAATAGCTCGCAATTTTCCGAAATGAGACACACACTTATGCCATGGCATTTAATTTCTAATTTATTTGTAATCAGAAACCCTCAATTCCCATGTCATTTTTTTTCGCCTGTAGCCAGGAAGAAGTGGAAGGTATTTTCAGGATCTTAGCTTCAAATAAGAACCCGATTTTTATTATGAAACATATGAAATGGTGGGGGAAAGTTTTTATCGAACAAATTTTTAAAGTCAGATAAACCTACATCCCCTTATTCAATTATCCCTACTGCCTGAATTACCTTATTTTATATTTTCCTTGTTGTACTAGGCATTATTTTAACTGATCTGTTGCCTATTTAAAACAAAATGTTCGCGATGCACTCATCCTGCTTGCTCACTCACTCACTCACGTCACTCACTCACTCCTTCACTCACTCCTTCACCCACTCACGTCCCCAATCACTCCGCTCCACTCACTCACTCTACTCACTCACTACTCACTCATTCATTCATTCATTCATCATTCATTCATTCATTCACTCCTCACTCACTCACATCACTCAGCACTACTCACTCACTCACGCTCGCCCCCGCCAACCCACTCATCCACTTCACACCAGGATTTATTGTCCTGCTGTCACAAGAGCCATCGCTTGCCGAAAGCGTCTTGGCATGTGTTGTGCGCTTATTTCCGTGCGACAATACGCACGCTATGCTGCGCTTTTGTTCATGCGAACAGGACGCACTTGAAGGGAATATTGCAATCTTGGTTAGGTCTATTTCGTTCGTCGCTTTTCTCGAAAACTAAGTCGGGTGACACCCATTTTTTATTAGTGCGCCGAAAAGATCTTGATAAGGTTATTACATAAGTAGAAAAATCAAAAATCGTTCGAGTTGTTTATATTTTATGCCTGTAAAATGGCAAACATTTTCCCGTTTTCCCATAGAGACTGTACAAACTATTTGAAAAGAATACACTTTGAACAGCCTGTAGCGCAAAAAAAAGTCGGTGACCCCCCATTTTATTTCAGATTGTCCACCTACATCAATTAAAATACTTATATAAAAAAATAAGAAACTCGATCGCTAGTTGCAATTAGCCCATAACCCTTAAATGCCTACGGGGAAACCGGAAAAGATTTTCATTGCGGGAAAACCTGGTAAATTCGACCAGAATAATTATTAGTCATTTCGAAGGATATAATTTATAGGTTTGTTTATTTCTAGCTTGCGCTGTCGCAGGTGCAAGGAGAAAAACCTGCCACACGGAGCAGAGAGGAACAAATACGCGAAGTGAGGTGTGCGCCTTTGCGTAGTAAAATCCTAGAGCGCGGACTGCCTATCCCAATACATGGTGCTATGGTAGGCCGCGTTTTGTTCTGAAAAATTGGACGGCGGTCGGCGGTTGGCGGGAGTGCTAGACGCTCTCAACAACATACGCTCACTATGCCGCAAAGTGCATCACGCGGACTGGGTGCGTCATTTGTGGCCGCGTGCATCGCTGCATGAGCATTTAATTTATAAGTGAGGGGAAAAAAAAAACACAATGTCGGTTAAAGAATGGTTCTGATTGTTATTATAAGGCTTTGACTCCTTGATCAATCTCGACACCCCGTTACTCATGGGAGGAGTCCCTCGGCGGGTACTAAGATTCGACCATAGGTTAAATAGTATTAACAATGCTGCGGCTACCGATTCTGAGGTTCAATACTAGATGTTAAGACGATCTTACTTTGCTGAAAATGGTAATAAAAGAGAAAGAAGGGTCACCTTCAACAGGCTGATATTGAAGTTTTTAAAAAATTGTTAATTGCATTTTTGACCACTTTGTAAAGTTAAATCAGGCAAAATTGTCAAGCTCTGCAAGTTTATTTGGTAAAAACCATCACTTGAAAATTGGTATGAATCGCTTGTTGTATGTTGAAAAAAATTTTGGAAAAAGCGAAAGTGCTTGGTCTATGGCTTTAAACGGTCCCTAAAATGGGAAGGTTTACTATCTTAATTTTGACCAACAAACGTCCTCTTTATTTGACGTTCTTTGAAGCAGTTTGGTTTCGATCAGGAGGAGCTGTGGTTGTATACAAGAGTTTAATAAGTCAGGGAGGCCGATTCTTGATGTGCATGGTGTGGTATTCTAGTATTTCTTGACGCAATCTAAAGTATTGAAAGAATTCAGAAAAGAACCTGTAACTAGTCTATCCATGCCGTAATTATACTTCTAATGACAATGCTCTTGTTTTTCCTAATGTAAAAAGTAATACATTTGTTTACTTTGCTCAGGGTTTGTCGTGCAACGTTCGCCTCAAAACCTAACCCTCTCCCACAACGAAATTTTGTGTCTGAGGCCAGGTGTCCCGTCAGTGTTGGGGGGTGGATGCCTAAAACGGTTGTGTGTGTGTGTTCGTGTGGGTGGGTGTGGGTGGGTGGTGTGTGTTGCGCGTGTTGTTTGTGTGTGTTCTAGGTATTGTATTTTTGTATGTATGTATGTATGTATATGTATGTTGTAATGTGTGTATGTATGCATTGTCTGTATGCTATGTACGTAATGTTGGAGGCTGTATATTGGGGGAATGTTTGATTTAGTTTGCCAGTAAGATAGGGTACCTATACATTTTGTTTGAGTGGTTTTGCTTTTGTGGGTGTTGATGGTATGTGGGTTATATGTGCGATAGATATAACTTAGTTATTATATGTAATCAATTACAGCCATTTTTATGTTACATCTTTGGTTAATAATTTGTATAAATTGTATGTTACTTCCCTGTAATTTAATGTGTTTTTTAACATTAGGTCACAATGCATGTTAGTACTGCAGATAGGGAAACATCCTGCATTTTGGGGGGGGTACAAGACCCCAATTTTGGCAACAGATGTGAGAATGACCCAGGAACAATGTTGAATATAGACTCAAAATTTTTTTTTTTTTTTTCCAAAATGTGCCAGCCAAATACAAAACTTCAGCAATAGAGAAAAAATGCAAATAAATCTCTAGTAAACGGTGTCGCAGGTTATGGTTTGTCTTATATGTTCTCGATAATGCTTATTCTTCACTGCCTTTAACAATTATACTAGAGGTTTTTTCAAGATGGCCGCCGAACGCTCAATACCAATAATAAAGAACAACTATAGCTAACAACATCATTCACTATCGGTTTTACCTGAATTTGTGTTATTTTAACTAAGTAAACTTTTGGGTGACCTGGATACTCTTGGGATAAGATTCAAAGACAATAACAAATTAGTATGGTAAGTCACTAAACTGTAATATTGCTCTACAAAAAAATGAGTAAGAATAGAACTGACAACTGACATTCTGCTGTACCTTTATTTTGATATACACTGTTGCATCCTAAAGTTGGAAACCCATATTGTTAGTCTCACTTTTTCATGGAATAATTCTTACAGTGGCAAGTTATTTATGATATCTACTAAGGTGTATATCGCCCCACTACTTGAATGGTCGGTCTCTTCGAAACATATCACCATAACTTAGTGCCGGCACACGTAACCCTTTACGGAAACTGTGTCCTTGGCCTGAAGGAAAAGGGGGTATTTGAAAAGCAGATTTAAGTTTTTCACATATAAACACATTTTTGGGTATTTCATGCATCGATGTTCAATAGTACTGTTTTAAAAAAATGGCAATCAGCAACTACAGGGCGGTGCCCCCCCCCGAGAGTTTCAAAATTCAGGAAACACAGGGTTGTTAAAAAGCAATAATTGCGCACAATTATGTGTTGTTACCAAAATGAGTTCATTTTGTACTGTTTTACCCCCCCTTGATGTTTCGCCGCTCCTATGTTTTTACCCTGGCGCCGCGCCTGGGTCTCTACCAAATCGAGTATGGCCACCGCCTGGCATGAATCAGTCCCTTCAAGACGTCGTGGCATACTTTCCACAAGGGTGTTTATGATGTCAATGGGCAGAGCATCCCATTCATCGGTCAGAGACTGTGCTAACACCTGTAGTGTTTGAGGAAATTGTCCCTGTAATTGATGGCTCGCTCACATCCCAGCATGCTCAATAGGGTTCAAATCAGGGAGAGTTATCAGGCCATGTTATCTGCTCCACCCTCTCCCTCTGCCTCCAAAAATTGTCCCCACTACAGGGCCCTGTGCTGTCGTGACATTGTGTCGTCGTTGCAGCCGAAAATTGTTTACATAAACCTAGGCATGTGGCAGACAGTTGGTTTTCCTGATGTCTAGTTATCAACGACGGCGGTCCTGTTTCCACCATCTGGCACCTTGGCTACCACCAGTGCTGTTTTTGCCACCACCTTTAGTAATTCCTGAATACAGTCATTTGGATGTTCTCACCACTGATCGCGACAAACACTTTTGCCTTCCATCTTGGATGGTCAGGATGTAGGCCGCTCTCGCCATAAGCACAACATTTCTCCATGTCTGAGCTGTAATCTTCTGTGCCCCTAGCGCAGCGAAGTCGATCAACTCTGTGTTGAACGGTTTGGGATGGACATTTGATCATTCGTCTTGCTCGGTAACCATGTTGAATCAATCTCCGATTTACAGTTTGGAGGGAAACGTTGATCCCACAGTGTCTTCTCCACAAACAACGATATGGGGCTCGTTGGCACTCCGGGCTCATGGCACAGATTAAGCAGTGGGCGATCAGCTCGTCGTCTGTAGTCATCCTGGTCGTCCTGAAAATTTTCGTGATCAATCAAAGAACCCACCTCTAAGATGTCTGAGCAGTTTTACCGACCGTACTCGTACTCTGCGATATTCCGAGGAAATAAACGACTCTGGCTTCTTTTGTTAACCCTTCCCGTCGAAGTGCAAGTACTTCTTCGGCGTATTACAATGACCGTTTTGGACGAAGGCATAGCCTAGGGAAACTGTCAGTTTTTTGTAAAGGTACACCACTCTGCAAAAATGGGCTCCTTGCACACGACTTGGGAGCAGGAAAAGGAACAAACAGACGTCTTACATTTTATAGCTCCTAACAAAAGCAATTGTTACGTAATTCAACAATTATACATGGGTTTACTCAACCTGGGTAGTGGGGACTCATTATGTAATCATCACCTACTCTAATATGCACAGGGTCAAAAATTCATTTGTTCCTTAGGGAGCAAGATGTCGGCCCTCAAGTTTCCTCCATTCATCTGATCATGACCCTCCCTTCCCTCCCTCAAATGCCGCAATGTACTATAAATCTTACTGTAGAACTTCTCACTTTGGGTGGGTTTCTACTTTATAAACCAATAACTTATCTGTTTTAATGTATCCTTATTTTCTCAGCCAGTGTTTGTTCTCGTCACAGCCGAAATTACTCCAAATTTTATTTTTTTTTCCTAGATCTAAACTTCTTAGATGTGGCTGATCTCCACATCATCAATTGGGAGTTTAACAGGCCTGTCGCTTGGATTGAGTCAACTTCCCTGTGCCAACTCTTGTGTGGTTTGAAAGTATAAGAGGTGACAAAGTGCCAATCCTTACCACCAAAGTGTCTGTTCAAGGCTCCTGACTACATTTGTCACATTGACGGATTGGTGGTCCATTCCAGGCACAAAGACCTCATTTACACTTTCAGGGGTCAAGTTTCTACGTGGTTGATTGTGTATTCCAACTTACTTCCCATAGCTTCTCACTACAGTACTCAACTGCTCCCTGATGCATTGCACTTAAAAGACAATTAAGGACTCACGAATAGTTTCGTACAAGTCTGCTTCTTTTGCAGATTTACACATTATCTCCTTGTCTGTTTTGCTTCTGATTTGAATAATTGGGTAGCAAGCCTGTGCAGGAACCGTGTCTTGATTAATGTAAATTGGCTCATCCACTCAAAGATTACTAGGAATTTGCTAGCACTCCCCAAAGACCTCTCTTGCCCAATCTGGTGACAAATATTTCCTCGCCGTAACTATTGGCATGAAAGCAGGTCTGAAAACTAGTTAACGTGCGCAACATTGCGGCCAGCTGTTGTTCTTTTCCTCTACTATAAATCTCTCTCCAAGCTTGCACTACTGTCTGCAAAAATCCTGAAGATCTCTCTTGAGAGTCTACAAGACCAGTCAAAACATTTTCCCTATTATAGCGACGTTCCTAGTCACATACCTCACTCTTGGTTGTGGATGTATGGGTGTCCTTCATGAATTCAGTTCTTGAGGTCATTTTTTTTCCACATGGAGTTCAACACAGGCCACTTATCCTTTGGGGGTTCTTGTTCAGGAGGTGGACTCCATTTGTTCCATATGTCTGTTTCATGCCGCTCAAGTTATCGATAGTTATGCTCTATATGGTCTACCTTTTCCACAAGGTATTGATCTTCTCTGCAAGCTCACGCGATAGTTGCCAAGTTCTTCATTTATATCGGCCTATTCAGCTAAATCTGCCATTGTCTTACGAGAGAGAAACACTGTTGAGGAGACTCTGTGCTATTGCTGCATCCATCCTTGTGTTTGTCTCTTCTGTCTGCAGCACGTTTTTCATTGCCATAACAATTGGCTTTAGATCCAGAAACAATGCTTTGAAACTCTAGAAGAGTAGGTTTTTGCGAACCCGTGTTGTGCTGACAGTCATCCAGCTTGTAGAACTGTCATCAGTGATTGCTCCTTAGCATCTAGCACCTTTTTCAAATTTCTTTCAAATTTTTCTTTTTTTAAAAAGTTTTTTGAATTAAATTTTGAATATAGATTTGTTGACAAAACCATGGTATCATTGTGTTTGGGTCTCCATCTTTGTGCCTGCTTCCAGAATCTTGCTTCAAGCCTAATTGAAGACGGTGAGCAACATCATGATAAGTGGGCTTTCGTAGATTTAGTGAATCAGCCAGATTTTTATGATGTGACTGCTGTTGTGAAAATACTGTCCATCAAAAACCCCTTGCAACAAGTTGCTCTGACACCTTCTCTTTGTCGAGAAAAAATGTTCCTGTAAGGCTAATCAGTATATGGTCCTTCCACGATATATTATCTTGTATGCTAACTACACAGTGCCATACCTGCTTGAAGCATTTTTTTGCTTGCATTTTCGAGCTTACCCGTCTCTCTTGCTCTAAGCTTTTGGATTCGAGATGCTTATCTGAATCTAATGTCTTGTAATGTGTGATTTCAGGTTGCGAAATTCTCTGGGGAGAACTTCGTCTGCTTTTGAAGGTTTGACCAACACCTTCAAAATCATAAGTGAAAACACCAAAGTGAAGTCACTAATTGAAAAAGATCCTTCAGACTCATCTCACTACTTTTTGTTTGCGAGCCTTTTCACAGACTGGTTACATACATTTTGTTATGGTTATAGAGGGTTTGAAATCAGTGCACACTGACAAATATAAGAATAGATCTTGCATTTATTCAATAGGGGGAGTGTTTGTTTCAGAATGCTGCTAACAAGATGGATTTTCTTGTTCTGTTGTCTGTGTTTGTTTTCTTTTTTGTCTTTAAAAGATGGGTGAGAATTTCACTAGTTTTTGCATCATACTCGTTGTCAATACTTTTAACCAAGTCACTTAAAATGTCCACTTGTGTCTTGATCACATTTACTACTCCTGAATCAATTGTATCGAATCTTGGGTCACTTGACTAGTAGGCTTCATTTTATGGGTTTTCTTCCTCTGCAATAGTCATTTCAGTTTCACAAGAGGCCATCTCCCAAAAAGAGTGGTCAGTTGCTTCTCTAACTAGAACTTGAACTACTTGCAAATCATTTTTTGCATTTACAGATTTTGTTAGACCTTGTACAAACGTTCTTTTAGTAGATCAAATAACGGAATCTGCTTTTTTTTCTCCACATACATCTTTGAGGTGTCCTTTAGTAATGTTTCAGTGTTGCCTTGCCAATTGGTCTTTTCGAGTGGCACTTTGACATTTTTTCCGCTTTGTGTTTCATTCCTCTAAGCAGTCCGTTACCATTGGGTGTTTGGACAATATCAAATGTACCCACTCGTTACTCCTAAATTCTTTATGAAGAGGACTTGATGCCATTTTGTAAGTATACTGACTTGCACTTAGCCCATGTTGCATGACTCCAGCTTCACAAGTTCTTTATGGCGGCTACTGTCAAAAGGCCGAACCGCCACGAGTCAGAGTCTAAATCTTCTTTAGAAGAGTTTTGGCTTGCCCTTAACAGCTAATAGATTTCCTATTGGCTGTAGCTGTTTGTTAAAGAGAATGCACAGAATCAGATGTGGTCCGTTTGAATAAAGTGAAACCCAGATTTTCTTAAAGGTGTAACCTAATATTCTGAAAAACACAAACTGCATTTTGATCTTTCAATATTTTTAAAGTTTCAACTTAAAATCGCATGTCCACTGAAATGTGTGCTGTAATACACTCAAATTTTAAGGTCTCTCACATTCAACTATCTTCCATATCTTAGTCCTCTTTTCGATCCTGATCCCTATTACAATAATGCATATGCCTTAGCAAAAACAAGACCCAAAACAAAACAAGAAACTGCATAACATGACCTGGCTTTATTATCAAGTGGACACTATGAGCTTGTTCAAAACTCCTAACCTTACGTTGTAGACTTAAGCTACATAGGCTACGGTCTTGAAGTGTCTTGAGGGTTCAGACCATGGGTTCAGGACTTTGAGGGCTTGCCTGGTTTTTTGTTTGAAAATGCCAATAGCAGCAACAGTGATAATGAGTAGTTGATACATAGTCCCTCAAGTATCATACACAGTATCATTCACTTCCTCTCACAGTCTCACCATCAGTGTCGTCTTACACACGCGTCATTCACTTCTTCAACTTCTCTTTATCATCGGTACATGTCCATGTAGCATAATTAGCATTCTAGCAACATTCCACTTCCCTTCCTCACCCAGTGTCCCTATGCTCGCATGGATTTAGAGGAGAGAATAAATAAAACAAAAAAAGCCAAAAAAAAAAAGACACAACAAACACCATCCCAAGACAACTTTTTTTTTTTTCCTTTATTCCCCTCACCGAACAAAGTCGCCTTATCTTTTTCAAAGTAATTTTCAGTTTGGATCTGGCATCTCATTTAGCACATATTTGGAACGATTTTTAGACAACATGCTTTAGTAATCTTCCCCTTTCGCTATTTGTTCATTTGTTGGTTTTCATTTTCTCCATATGTGGCGATTTCCTCCTCAGATTTTGGTGTCTTTCTTTTCCATTTGCTACTTATTTTGTTTAACTCATCTTAAGTTTGAGTTACTTTTCCAAGCATTTAAAAGGGAACTCTTTCTTATCCTTTATTATCACCCTCTCCTTTTGCTGTTTTAGCCTCGATTTCTTTTTTTCCCATTATTTTTCTCCTTGGTCTTACTGTTTTTTCCCTGTCTTTCTTTATCGCTCTGCATCATTCCTCAGCTTCAGCCTTGTGCTGGTCATTTCTAGATCAATGCTTATACACGGTTAAAAAGTTCATTAAATATCGTTTTTGGACTGGCAGCCTGGGACTCACAACAGTTAAAACGACGTTTTTACAGTTATTTTTGCACGTTTCGAGTCCCTTTTTACAGTTTTTGCACGTTTTGAGTCCTGGTCTGCCGTTTAACACAGCTTTAAAAGGCCGTCTTTTTAAAGAACCTTTTTACAGTGTCTTTTTCCAACCATATCATGCAATTAAGTTAGCTACTCTGATATCCACATGTCATTCCACAAACTACTTAAATTTCCTCCACATTTCTTTGAGTTTCTTATCTAACATTGAGATAGATAAGAGTTAACCCAAAAATTACAGTGATGAAGGGGAACTCTTTGCCCTTCATTTCTGTTTTTCTCTTCCATTTTTACTTTTCATTTCTCTATGTCCTCTTTTCCTCATTCCTGTTTTGCATCTCTTTCCTCTGTTTCTTTAACGTTTCCTCGTTTCCTTTCGTTTTCCTTTTTACATTGTTCTTTCCATTATTCTTTTTCTTTCCTTTCTCTTCCTTTTGCCTTTCCTCTTTTTTCATTTTCCCATTTTTTTCCTCTTTCTGTTTTTTTTACCTTGGCCTCATTTCCTCAATTGAGGACTCATTCATGTGAGCGGCCGCTCCCAGCTCCCGAACTTTTTGCACCCTGGCAATGGGGCAAGTAGGGTATCAAATTTACAGAAAATCCAAAAATATCGGTATCATTTGATGTTTCGAGCATGAACTTATGGGGGGTTTTTAGGACATGCTGCGTTTTTTTTTGTGTTTGGGGGGGGTTTTATTTCAAACACGGAAGAGACCAGCGGGACATAAACGGTTTAACCAATTAACAAGCTTTTTACCACTGAAGTGGTATAAGGGCTTGTGCATCCCCGTTTGGTATAAGGGAGGGGGGTCCACATGGACACCACCTGAATACCATTGCGGTGGATTCTTTTACCGAAACTCTGGTCATTGATGGGTTACATAACACGACACAAAAATCAAACAATTTTTATTCGGCCTTTTTATTAATGAAGTATAAAAAAGCTATATCACTAACATGTGCTGCGGCGGATACACTCAATTCAGAGTCTGAATCCAATCAAAATGGTTTACACGTCTGTGCTTTTGCAATTGACCTCTGCAAGTAAATACAAGGCGACAAATAAGACGACGAAATGACAGCGGCATAATTGAGATAAATGGGCTACTTATGTCCTTGAATAACGGGAACCGACCTAGAAAAAACTTTGCGTATGGTTCTGTGATATGTCGTCCAACTCCGGATATATGCAACTGTAAAGGCTACTTTAAATCTGGCTACGGAAAGAGATGGGAGCTGCCAATCTCTCCGTGAAAGGGCATGGTGTTTCTCCAAGCAGCAGAGTCGTTTAAATGATCCAGACTGTGTATTTTCTGTCATAGTGCCGTGTGGCTGTTACACAACCGTGTAGGTGCGGGTATATGTAGCGGTTAAGTCCTCTGTCCTAATTTAAATAATATTCTTACCGGTGCATTTCGTGATTCAGCACCTTGTGTTTTATTCAATTTTTATTGTTATCAATATCCTGAGAAAATCATTTACAACTTTTAGGTGATCCCCCGACTTTGCGGTTTTGTGTTATGAGCACATGCTGTGCTATACCGTGTTCAAAAGTACGTTCCTCTCCCTTAAGGAAACCATTTTTAACGGATTCAATTTAAACTTACACATTAATTTGATACTTAATTTGTGAGTAAGCTATTATTCAAATTAAATTTTTTACTTTTTTTATTTTTGCAATTTAATTTTTAAGTTATTGCTCTCCCCTCCTCCTTGATTGTCCACCTTCGAAACACGCTCTAACCCAGTTTCCGTCAACCCAATGACGCGAGATAGCCCTTATTTTGTCTAACGCTTTCCATACACGCAGCCGCTGGACTCGTTCTGTGAGTTCTATTGTTTTGCAATAGGGTGGGTCTCAAAAACCATTTCTTTCAATGCAGATCACAACTTTTTCCTTATTGGTTTAACCTTCCTTTCTCCACTCCCCAGCCAGTCCTCTCATCGTTCCCCACGGTTTCATTGTTTTTGATTGGGCGCCATCTTTTAAATCCTGAGGTTTGCCGACCTTTAAATTCGTCAAATGTACAAAAAACCTTGCTCAAAAAATACGATCAAAATACAATAGAATTTTCTAAAAGCTCTGCTGTAGGCTATTGTAGCTTGTCACTCCAGGACATACTTCAGCATTGATGGTGCGCTCCGACGGGGAGTTGGGCATTCAGGGCGAGAACGGAACTTTTTGTGGACCGATATAATTACGTCCGTTTACGGGACAGAAAATACAAAAATTGCAATTCTTACAAAACCGGCCGCGAGTTTGCACGTAAATTGGCACACATCGAAGATACTAATATTAATGGTTCAGTGAACGAAAATATCAACTTTTGGAGGTAGTCGGGGGGGGACGAGGTGGGATCACGAAATGCCCTTTAAATTGAAAGGGACAATTCCACGCATCTTCCTTATTTTTCCATTTTTTGTAATAGACATTACCTGTTAACGTAACTCTGAATTGACTAAGCCAAAAGAAAAGTAACATTTACTGAGAATATCAACAAAAAAGATTAACAAACATTATAAAATTTAAAACCTAGCAATTGCATGCAGTGAAGTTAGTTGCCTCTCATAAAACTAATCCACATCTGTAATACACCCAAAAGTGGGTGAATGATTTGCAAATGAGTGACCTGGCACCACCCACAATGATCGAGGGCCGTCTAATTATAGTACACATCAGTAATACACCCAATTGGAGTGAATGATTTGCCAAATGTAAGTGAAATTACACCCACCCAAAAGGACCAATGTCTATCTTATAGATTGTCCCACCTCAAAAATACACCCAATTGCACTGACGAGTGATTTGCAAATTTAGTGAGCGAGTGTCTATCGATTAGTAGTCCACATCAATTTTAAATTCCACCCCAATATGGGTGATGATTTGCAAATGGAGTGACATCACCCACCCAAAGTACCAATTGTCTATGTATTGCGTGTCTCATCAATAAATACCCCCCAATTGCATGAATGATTGGCAAATTGAAGACTGCAATTGCACCCATCAGAATGAGCACGAGAGTAAAATACTAGGACATCAAGTGTCATCTCATTTTCGTCCACATCAGTAAACACCCAATTGAGTGAATGATTTGCAAGTTTAGTGATCGAGTGTCTATCGTATTAGCAATCTCCACATCAGTAAAGACACACAACTGGGTGGTGAAAGATTTGATAAGATTTCAAATTGAGTGAAGTGACACACCCCACCAAAAGGACCGATTGTTGTCTATAGTATTAGCTCGTCCACAAATAATAAAATACACCCAATTGGGTGATTGATTTGCAAAATGGCGGACCATTCACCCACCCAAAATTACCAATGTCTATCTTATAAGTTGTCTAAATCAATAAAGACACCAATGGGTGAATGATTTGCCAAATGGAGTGACATTACACCAACACAAAAGGACCAATGGTCATTTAAATTGCTTGTCACATAATAAATACACCCAATTGGGTGAATGATTTGCAAACATAATGATCATGTCACCCACCCAAAAATGACGAGGCCGGAGTGCTTCTTATTAGCTCGTCCCACACAATAAATACACCCAATTGGGTGACAGATTGCATATTGGAGGACATTCACCATTCCAAAAGACCAATGTTATCTTATTAGGCTGTCCACATCCAATAAATACCCCCAAATGCATGAATGATTTACAATGAATGACTTGAATGCACCCATCCAGAATAATGAGCGAGAGTAAAATTTAATAGGACATCCAAGTGTCTATCTCATATGTACAATCTGAGTAAATACACCAATTGATGAATGATTATGCCAAATTGAGGGGACAGTCACCCTCCAAAATGCCACAATGTCTATCTATTAGCTTGTCAATCATAAATACACCCAATGGGTGACTGATGCAAGGGCAGGACATTCAACCCACCCAAATATTACCAAATGTCTATTGTATTAGCTATTCCACATCAATAAATCATACCCAAATTGCTAATTGAATGATTTGCAAATTGAATGACTGGCAATTGAACCCATCCAGAAGGGGCGAGAGTAAAATTATAGTAAATAAAAATATACTTTAAATCGGAAAGTGAGGCGCAAAAGAACAGGGTAAAGAAATCATCGATTGAGACCTTCACAATTTCTCAAAGGTATAAATTACTGGTGTTATGCATACAAAATACAAATGTAGAATTAAATCCGAAGTGGAAGGCTGAAGGTTGCACACCACAAATAAATTGCCATTGGTTTATGTACAAAATGGCCCCAATTAAAAACGTAAATTTTCAGTAACCGAAGAGACAGTCGCTTAATTATGAATTTAACTTGGAAGGACAGACCTCTGAATCCCATTCAGCAAGAAGAATCCATAGTTGACCACACGGATTTCGAGGTACTGAAGCATCAGGGACAACGATGAGTTCCGATCCCCTCTGGAACTGTGAAAACTGGAATTATCCAGTAGGAGCCTCACACACTTTTGTCTTGATATGTGCTGATTTATATCTTTAAATAATTTTCTAACACAAAATATGCCCAGGAAGTTCATTAGTTAGTTTGTACTATTTTCAATTGGCGAGCACACAACTAAATAAAGATGAAAAATACAGGTCTCGAACCCTCATGTGGATACCAGTGAAACGAGCCAATAATGTATTCAGTCTTTATTTCGAGTTTCAAAGCGGCCCGTTAATTATTTTTTGTATTATAGAATGGGAGGGCCTTTAATGCATGATTCTAGCACGACTCTATGACGAAGCGAACTCAATTCAATGCACGCGAGGAGGATCAAGTACAATGATAAGGCATAATTTTTCTCATTGTTGTCCTGAAATTTGAGGCCCTCAAATCCATTATTCCCAAGATAAAACAAAAATCCGCTGTTTTAGTGGTTAACCAGTCAATTAGCACAGTATTGCAATAGGGACTTTGCAACATGCATTATTGCGTTCTACCATCAAAACGGTACTTGATGGGGTGTATGTGCAAGTGCCAGGCTCTAAAATCAAGTAGAGAACACAATAAAAAATCGGAACAGCACCTTTAAAAACATAAACCAGGGATTGTAGTGAACATTACAAAGGGCTTAGGGGAAACATATATTTTATATGGACATTTCCGTAACAAGCCCCAAAATTTTCCCCTGGTGAGAGAGATTAATGAAAGTGTTGAAGGCGACTTAAGTGCTTTGCTTGATCAGTAAGTGAAAAAAATCATCAAAAAAAATTAGACGACTGCAGTTCCGTAACAAACCTAGTGCATCCCAACACACCCCGCGAGCCATCAGACCAAAATCAGCCCAACAAGACAAATCGGATATCCCAAACAGCTGAATCGTTACCGTTAGTACGGACACTCACTACAAAACGCAATGTATGGGGAGTCCTATCTTAAAAATAATGTATCCCTTTCCTATCAACTTTTAAAGGTTGAAAAAAAAAAAACACAAGAACCCCATAAACACATCCTCACTTCGAACTGCCCCTGCAAATTCAAAAAAACAACACACCCCAACAACCAACTGACTTCTTCAAGCCAAATCACTGACAGTGCCTTTTAATTAAAGGGCGGGTGCCTCTACAAAAATATAAAAATTATATACTCTATGCTAAAATATTGACCACCAAATCCAGAAGTATAAAAGAATTGTGCACCACATGTTTATTCATTTCCCAACCATTTGGCCATTACTGGAGTTTTTTTTAAATGGCCAGATCTCCGGAAAACCAAAAAATTGTATTTGTAAAGACCCATGGGCAGGAGAAAACCCGGACAACAACGAACACGTTCTGCTTAATAGGGATTCGGTGGGTATCCTGAAAGTAAAAGTATAAATGTTAAAAAATGTCTAATGACAGTGTAGCTGGAGGGAAACTTTTGGTCTCCTGCTGTGCAGCAGAAATGATTGGATGTGAGGGATTGCATATGATAATGCAATTGGCCACATTGTTTTTTCAATATTATAAATCGATGTTAAGATCAATTTTGGAGGGGGGTTGGGTTTAATATTCAAAGTAGATTGGGAACAAAAATGGATATAGGACCAAGTAGATATTGACCAGGTGGACTCAAAACACATGGGTATTAGACCAAGTGGACATTAGACCAAATGGATATCAGACCAAATGGGTCTTAGACCAAATGGTGTAATTAGACCAGATGGGATTAGACCAGATGGCTATTAGACCAATTGGGGTTATTAGACCAAATGGATATTAGACCAAATGGAATAAGACTCATTGATATTAGACCAAATGGGAATTAAGACCAAATGGTGTTTGTGGCTACTAGATCAATGGTAGTAAAACAAAAGGCATAAGACATAATGTGCAGTTAGACCAAATGATCTTAGACATTCTGGTTGTTAGATCTATTGGATTGTTAGAACTATATGGCATTTCCCACATTCGGTATTTACACAATATGGGTTTAGAATTAGAGTTAGACCACATGGGATAGACCAAATAGCAATAAACTTAAAAACTCACCATTACACTTTCGAGGGAGAGTTTCCACGTTTGTGTACGAGCCAGGAGTTCGGGCGGGGACCAGCCGAAACCATGAAATTCACAGCACAATATTTCGGATGGGAATATTGTTAATCGAAGAGACGAGGGGCAAACAATAAATGAATATACCAGGAAAAAAGAAAACTCCCTGAAGTTTGTGGAAATAACCCATTGTAATCGGAGTTCAAAGAGAAAGAAAAGACACATTATAGGAGTGTGTTTAATATCACCACTTTATAAACACCGGCACGTTATGTTAAAGATATCGTGATTATAATTAATTTTCAACCCGCTCCGCCGTAACCATCAAGCTTAGAATTTGCAAACGGAAGAGTCTCAGACGTTAAGCTTGGTATCACCAGGCAAACACGACTCTATCCGCAGCCAAAGCTTACAAGAAGAGACCCAGAATTTCAGATTACTCCGAATCCATGATTTTCGTCGACGTTTTCCCTTCGTGTACCAATCTATGGAAACGAAAGACACAACTCTCCCAAAATTTAATTTCCGTGGAACGAAGGTAATATTACCCCTTATTTTCTTTCCAACTTAAGATATAATTAAGGCACGCCACAATAATCTTAAAGATATAAACCGCGCCTCCTTGATTTAAATACAACAGGTGGATTAAAAGGGGGGGACACGAGGGAAGGGGCATGGGCGTGGAGGGGAAGCAGCGGTTTTCGTCCGGTGGAGGGCACAAAGGCCGTAGCGACAGTGGGCATGAGGGGACACAAGCAGTGGTGGGTTTCATTAGGTGTGGAGTTTGGCGATAAAATAAAGTATACAAACGGTATTTAAAAAAAAGAAAATATGATTAAAAAAAAAATGGACCCAAACATTCTGATTCAATTCCGCATCCTTCAACTATTGACAGAGACTAAAAGAACCCAGTTATGACCATCTATTTTTGCTTATTTTATCTTTGTTTGGCTCTTGTGTTGATTATTCGGATGTGTACAAAACTTCTTTCTTTCTTTGGTGCCACCCCGCGGGTATTAAAAGAATAGCTAATTATTCCCGTATGAAGTTTGATGTGGGAAACAGTATAACCAAGGTCCTAATGTGGGGAGACATTTTTAAGAGACCAAGAAAGTCGCATATGCCATCAGAGTGGTACTAACATTTCCAGGTTACCTAAATGAATGCAGTTGCAGACGTTGTGCTTTTCTTTTGTTAGTGAAAAGGGGACCAAGTTCGCCAATGGGGCAGACGCACTTGATTATACTTGGTCTCTCTTTCATTTACTAACTTTTATGTGGCGGTACTTTTAAAAGCTTGTGGTCTGTTGGTGGTTCTAATAGCTGTGCAATGCAGTTGGCCCCATAAATCCTAATTTCCACGAACAGTACAAAGCATGCAAGGGTTTTGCGAAGTTCGTCGTGAACAACGTCCTATGGCATTTGAAGTCCACGTGTTTCACTCAGGTAATTGATTTTTTTTTTGTCCCACGAAGAGTCCATTGGACTATTAAAATTGGCGTTTTAGTGTTTTTTTTTTCACATTGATATCTTCTTCAGATTTGCCAATCTTCCAAGTTTTTGAAAGTTTGTGCAATTTTCGGGCTGTTTTTTTCTACAAGAAATCGAATTTAAAAAAAGGACATAAAATGCAAACTATATTTTTTCTTGATTTTGTTAACTGTCCACATTCTTAAGAAAAAAGAGTTACTGTTTGCTTGCATTTTAGTAAAACTTATATTATAAGATACTTTTAATTTTACGATAAAACACGTGATACTTCTATTGCAACGTTTTCCCGATATATTTATTTACGGAAACTGGCTGATAATTTCTACTATTAGCTTTATAGATGCTACTCAGTTCAGCACCACCCGAAATCCTTTCTTTAGCTACTTAACCCCCCATAAAAGCCAATTTCACGGCGCCGAAGGAAGGTTGATGGGGCAATTTCTTCCCTAAAACAACCCCCCCCCCCCCCCCCCCATCCAGACGAAAAATTACGAATTTTGGTGCTTCACATCATTTGTGCCGCGAATCAAGAAACATTTCCGGCCAAAATCAATCGATTTGGGACAAAAATAATGGTTAAAATCCCCAAGTTTTTTGATGTTTCACACTAAGGCACTTTCCATCCGCATTCCCCCCCCCTCGAAAAAAATC
Organism: Ophioderma brevispina; assembly: GCA_023653785.1. Classification (NCBI taxonomy): domain Eukaryota; kingdom Metazoa; phylum Echinodermata; class Ophiuroidea; order Amphilepidida; family Ophiodermatidae; genus Ophioderma; species Ophioderma brevispina. Next base: position 39,860 of record JAMKCH010030850.1, on the reverse strand, counting down.
TGGCGACGCCACATGATTTAGGCGCGGTGAATGAACCCTGAAAAACCCCCAAACCGGAACTGAAAATGAAAAATACACAAATTTGGACAAACAAATACCATGGAATTAATGTTTTCCCGTGAAATAGTGGCCGTTCTCTGCACAAAATAGGACATTTATGTCTGAACAGGTAAATTTTTACTAAGGAAAACCTATTAAAATTTGCGGTGTATGCACCCAGATATGGCTGGAGGACATATTTGGTAATAGAACGAATATGAATTTATACTTAAATACATTGTGCGCGAAAAGCTTTCCTTGCCTAGACAGAAATGGAATATTTTGCTTATGACAAGAAAGAAGACTTGTCCACTCTCAAATCTATCTATGACCTAGACAAGTAATTGCTACAGAAGGTTTTCTTGCTGTAACTTGCTGTACAAACCCTCCCAAACAACATATCACAAGGGTAGAAAAAAAGGAAGCATGGCAAGACATGCTAAACTTGCATAAAACCTATATGCTATTTTGCCTATAATCGGTTGTTTTATCAAATAAATTAACTCTTGTTTTATTGAAATGTTTATTTACAACCATATTAATCTGTTTCATTAAACTGTTATGGTATTCTTGCAAAATGTGTTGTAATTAATACATTAAAGTGGAAGTGAGATGATAATGTTTCAAGATGGCAGCCGTTTTTACGCCAAAAATTTAAAATCCCGCCAAAATCGACTGAGGGGAACTGGGTGTCTTTGTTGTTGTTCAATTTCTTCAGGCAGTTCTGAAACTCCTCTGTAGCGAATGGTCCAGTCTGTATGGGTAGGGTGTCTGCTATTTGTGATTGAAAACAAAAAGGTTCATCAAGGTTGGGTTCTATCTGAACCGTTTGCCAAGTAAAGAACTAAGTGTTGAAACCGTGTTAGGCACTCTAAAACTCAAGGCCTCCCAGGCACAGATATGGTTGTTTTTCAAGATGTAGGGATCAAGCGCTTCGCTGGACTTCTTAAAAGTTTCCCAAGCACCATGGTGTAACGCGATCATCAAGTGCAGCCTTAGAAGGACCCCGTTTTTGTGCTTGAGACTTCTAATGGATTAGATGGTGTTTCTTTAGTTCTTCTCTAGCTTGTAGCTGTCATTTGGGGCAAAGGCAGTAGTCGTCTTCTCTCTTCTCATAGGTAGAATTCAGTGCATATGTTCTTTGTGGGATGTTGTGAGGATATCATAATACTTGTAATGGCGTTTTTTTTGTCTTCCAGCTTGTCAACAAGAGTACAGTATACTGCTCACAAAGCTTTGTCTTCCCACTATATCTTCCTACAGTCGATTGTTTTCAGGGATCTCTGGGAGAAGACTTTCTGGTCCCTACAAGAGACAGTTATAGATCAGACTTAACAAATTCCAAAGTTTTGTAGGCTCTGTTATCTTACTTCCTTTCTGACCAGAATGTAGTCCAGGTCTCCAATTGGGTGAAGGTTGTATCACGGTCTACTTTGCTTGATTTTGGAATCTGGTTTTAGTGGCCAATAAGGTTTTAAATTGTTCATGAAGTCACTTAAGTTACATATATTTTCTGTTGGTCTCGTTGGTTGCAAGGAACATCGTGGTCTTCCAAACCAAGGCTAGCCTTTGAATCTCCAGGATGTACGATTCGGGGGACGATTAGGACTGGCACGGTGCCGATGATAGTTCACGGTAAAAAATGAGAGGCAAAGGGGGGCCCTTCGCTATGGTACGCAGAATGTGCCTCGGATAGACCCTTTTGGACCTGGCTTGTTCTTACCCAATGACCTTTTTTAGCTTTTATGTGCTGATGTCTACCTATTACCCGGGCTATTACCCATTTTCTTCTTGTAATGCTATCCACGTTTTTCACACATTTGCAAGTATAGTAAATGCGCACATTTTGAAACCAATTTATCATTTCATGGCAGCATTTTATAATTTGTTGGCAATTTGAACTCTGTACGAGAGGCACTGCCTAGTTGTTACCTCAGCGGAGCCCCCTTAATGTTATGACTGGATGACCCCATTTTATTGAGTGTGTGTACCGAATGATCTATGTTGTGGTACGGTCATTTTATATGGAAGGACCCTACTTTTCACCTGGATGAGGCATATATAACAATCACTTCAGGTAGGGAGTGCCCCCGCACTAGCTACATTTTTTGACCCAATGTGTTTGAATTAATACTATCTAAATAATTTGCTAAATTAAAGACCTCCCATTGGATTGTAGCGGCCAAATAAATCAGAATCAAAAATTAATTTTGGTGGCATTTGAATAATGACCATCATTTTCCACTTTTAAGAAATCAATTGCAAGTGATACAAATTTTGCAGGCCTAGGCATGCATAATATGTTCAAATACTAACAGGAATTTGAAAATTTTCCATTCTAAACATGCATTTATGATTTACACACATTTGTCGAAATATGGCCCCAAATTAGTCAGAATATATATGGCAAATTGGCACGGTCTTGCCGGCTTCCCGTTTCTAACCTTTTGATATGTTGTTTGGGAAGAGCTTTTTACACTAGTTACGGCAAAAACACCTGTAGCAATTTTTGTCCAGGTTAGCTAGTATGTTCATAGATTGAGTGGACTATTGGGAATTTTTTAACCTCCTTGTACAATTTTAGGATGATTGTTGTACTTCAGTCCATTTCATGGTCAGAGTGACGCCAGCACAATACTACATAATTTAACGGTCCAGAAATGCAAAGAGAATTGATGTGGTTTGTGTCAAGTCTACAAGGAGGGAACCGGAAAGCATTTAATATTTGGTTGGTGATGACTTCGACATCATTTGTGGTGATATTGATTTTTCAGAGAGTACTAGAAAATTCCAGGTGACTGGTGGGAATCTATTCATGACACTGACTGAAAATCAAAAAAGTCCAAAATCCAAAGGAAAATCCCAAAAGTTAAAATCAATAATTTCCCAATGTTAAGACGATGGCGGAGCGAAGCTTGTAATAACCACCGCAATTTGTTGATGATAGTAATGATGGTATAGTGATGTTGAACAAACTATCACGTCTCAAACATAATTTTCGTGTATAAGTCAATTATTTTCAGTATTATCAGTAAAACGCACATCATGAGGATGGATACCTAGAAAATATGTGCTAAAGAGTTTGGCTACTATTCATTTCGTAATAACGGCTTTAGGTCTGTGAGACCATTTTTTCAAGTTTCAATAATAATCGTTATAGTGACCGTGACAGTATTTTCTAAGTCGGTGTTTCCGTTTTCGTAATTCATATCTTGATCTTAAATGTAATTCTGAGAGTGAAACACTTGACTCTGCTTTTTTATGCGACCAGTTAAAGTGATGTTAACGTGATACTCTCACCTAGTGGTTTTACTAATCAAACACGTGTCAAACAAAGGGAAGTTTCATTGGGCGTTCTTGGGATTTTTTAAAATTTTTTGCTGTTTTTTTTGTTGGTTGTTGTTTTAATTTTTAAAACTGGTGTGGACATACTACCGTTTGTCTCAATACTCGTCACTCGTCACGAAAAAAAAGGGTGCCCCCATCGAAAAAATCCAAAATGGCCGCAAAATTGTCACGAATTTGATTTGACATAACTCAATTATTTTTTGTGCAAATTGCTTAATTTGGTGGCAATACCCATGTTTTGGGGGATTAGGAAATATGTTATGCAAAACTTTTCATCTCACCATAGCCCTTTCGTTTTCTTGAAAATGTTGTTTTTGCTTAAAATTGAGCTCTGAGGGGCTGATATCCCATAAAATGCGCATCCGATGGGGATAAAAAATGGGGGGCGATTTTAAACCATTCAAACAGTTGAAGAGAGTTTTATTATGATACTTGCTGTGAAAATTTGTTGTGCGTGTGTTTGTGGTTTTAAAAATGTATTAGGCGTTTTAATGTCATAAAAATGCCCTGCATTGAAAACCCACATGTAAGAAGTTCGTTGACCCATGTATATTCCAATGGAGAGTGTTTTTGTCAAATTTTAAATTGATTTTTGTCACAGGAAAATGGTAAAAAAAGTGTTACAAAGCTCTAATTCAGAAAATGATGAACAACAATTCTGATGATGACCCACCAGTTAAAATTTAAAACTTTTGATATATATGGACTTTTTGGGAAAGCGCCTCGCAGTCAAATTTACGCTAAAAGCTTCCCATATCGAGAAAACGAAAAGTCGTGGTGAGATATAAGTGCATAGAATGATTCATTGCAGGCCAAAACATGGGTATTGGCACAAAAATGAAGATGATTAAACAAAAACTTATCAGGTTATGGTCAAAATATGATTTTGGGAAATTTGGACGCCATTTTTGTTTTTGTGGGTCACCCAGGTTTTCGCACTTTTTTTGTCTTCAAAAATGGCATTAGCCTCTTTACAGTCATATTCATCCTGTGTTTCGAAGTGATCTGAAACTATGAACCCAAGTATGACCCTCTATAGCACACTCCTACTCGTATGCATGATATCTAATCCAAGGGCCCTTGGGTTGTTTGTGTAAAGGCTGTGATGGGATTTCAATGTACCGAGTACGTCTTTCTTGCATGTTTTTGATGTTGCACATAATTTTGGGTTATTTCCTGTGCTTGAGAGAATGATTGTTGTTGATGAAGGATTTGGTGGTGAGAGAATGCATACCAAACGGGATTGCAGCCATTGACACCAAGGTCCATGTACACAACAGGTTACAGCAGGGAAAAGGAAAAACGCCGACACTTTATTGAATTGTTTTGTTTTTTAAAAAAAAAACGCGTGTTTTTTTGTTTTTTGAAGAGCGCCCCCAATTTTTCAAAAAAAATTGAGATTTTTACACGGTTGATTGGTAACTGGCTAGTAAAAAATACATGTGAATGTTAAGCTCGAAAAATGTCTGTGTCTCACAAACGTAGGAATTTTGTAATTAGAATAATTATTATCGGGATCCCCGAGATAATAATTCCACGGCTGCTGGAAACAGCCTTCAAATGTGAAATAGCCGGGAAATAGCGCCATGTACGTGTACGCTCATCCTTAGTTGTTTTACCATAATAGAGCATTTCTAGCTCTTCCGTTAAGTCAATCTGGGATCCAAATCTAATTCAAAATCGCTTAATTTATTATAAATACGCCTTTTTAGCATTCTCGTTCGAGGTATAGTTTCCTAGACAATCGCCAACGTACTGTGCCAAAATATCACATTTTGAAAAGTGGGGGCGCTCTTCAACTATTTGGTGCCATTATTGCTTTTAAAGAAATTATTTCCTCTGCTTAATGCTGTCTTTCATCTTGCCGCAACCATCGGTATGATGATTTAGAGCAGGAGCTAATATCATAGGGCCTTATTTAAGGAGTTCGTTTGGATAGTTAGTATGACGCATCTTACATCAATGCTAGGTAGGTGTCAAATTAAGTTTACACAGGGGTAATTTTTAAAATGACCCAATATGTTGAAATGTATTGCCATATTGTCATCTAATCATAAGGTCCACAAATGTATAGTTTGTACCACTACGACCAATTGGTTTTGGATAGCGACCACATTACAGAATTAGATATAGGGATTCGACGAAAACGAAACCGAAACAGAGGTCAGTCATCCTTTGGATTACACGCTTTATTCCGTCACAGTATAAAATGTATGAGAACGGAATAAAGCGTGTAATCCAATGGGCTGACACTGAGCCTGTTCGTGTCGTCGAATATTAATAGCCGATAACGGTATTAAAAAGACCCTCTCGAATATAATGGTCTCGGAGGTGTATGAGCTGGCTAATTTATGACCATGTCGAGCCCCCACACCCTTGTCCGCAACCGGGTTTACAGTGTAAGTAAAAAAATATTATTAAAGCGAGAATTAAAAAATATTTTTCCTGTTTAAGTATTTACCTATTCATGTTTTAAACAATAATAATATAGAAATAAGTTAATCCTTTATATGTTGCTGATAGCGATCACTTTGATTTCGCCACTATTAAATACAAATAAACATTATAATTGCCATTTATGGTTTGTCAATCGCTAAGGTTGCAATTTTTATGAAAATGAATATAATGCCACCTCATTTCTGTTCTGAATATCAGTGACCAAGATGACAAGCACTATGGTACACTGACTGAAGCAAATTTATTGATATGTAAACCACCCGGTATGTAGCGGACAAAGTACTCAGATTCCTTTTTTTTTGGAACTGCAGAGCCATTGTACGTCCATGCATTTAAATATTTCAGGTGTTATCACCGCCCAGTTTACGATTGAGCTGGCCTCGTTCGCGAAATGAATTAAAATAATCTTTGAGGTTCTACTGGAACAAAAGCCATGGTAATATGTAGCTTGATAAGCCAGAAAACATCTTTGGCAGAACCAAGATCCTTAACTTATTAATGGACCTCATTTTTCTATTCAATTTACACACCATGTTTTTAGAAGAATAGAGGGGGCAGTGACCTATGCCTAACACAACGCGGTAAATTAAATAGAAAAGGAAAGGGGATATTACGTGGCGGCTAAGTTACGTTCGTTAAGTTTAGTGGCGGCCAAAGATGTTAGAGTAGATGTCAACCATCGGTTCACCTCTAGTACTTTTCAGAAGGTATAGCCATTGAATGAGGGGATGTGCAGTGGATGGAAATTAAAATTCCACGCTGAATCTATTTGAAGCATGTAATATTAATAGCGGATAAATCATTCTGTGCTTAACGTAAACGCAATACATTCTGACTATATATTTGCTTTCAATGGGTTTCATTTAAACAGGGAGTTGAATGTTACTGAAGTTTGCGCTTCCCACGCTTGGATCGGACGAGAATTCGGAGGACCACAAAAGTCTTGGCACCCGGTATGTAGGCATTCCTGTGTAAACTGAAAGGCCAGATTCCAGCTTATCTTAGTTCGTTCATTGAAAAAGTGTGAATCGCGCCAAATATTGTGCCTCCTCTCCCCAACTAATCGACGCTGTCCAAAACTTTTCTCTCCGGGTGCCACGATGGGTTGAATCTACTATAGGTCACAGTCGCCCAAACAACTTCTTTCATGATTTTTGGTTCATCTGGTTTCCTTTTAGAGCAAAAATATGAATAAATTGAACGCAGAGTAGACGCCCAAGTTTATTTTATTCGTGAAAGAGGACAAGTATTTTGTGTTTGCGTTGAAAACAAATAGATCAATTTAATAGAGGTGGTGATAGGTGGAGTTTAGGAATAGGCCGCTTGTCCCCCTTAAAGTCATAAGAGGCGACCCTAAGGGGCAACTCGTGTTGTTATTTAAACAGACGAGTTGTATTTAAATTTAAGGCTCGTAGTATTATAAGAGTGCATATTATAAGGTGTAAGATTGGATGATTGTTTACTATAAGATTGTAATTAAAAGTGTTAAAATTATAATGTAATAAATTATTATAACTGGCATAAGTATAGTGTGTTTAGCTTCTTAAAATCAGTATCAGTTTAGTGTATGCTCAGGTGAATTACTAAGTTAAACTTCTTTTTCAAGTAAATATACATTGTCCGATATGGAGCCCATCCTATTTCACCGCTTTGCCTATTTTAAATTGTATTGATTTATCTTTTTTCTATAATAGGGATCCTGGGTTTGCGTGGTTGTTCTGAATGTTGATTGTTGATGCAGGATTTGAAGTTGATATTTTGCCCGGATGGGTGATGAACTTTTCATCAGTGTATGACGTGTATATTATAATTATGAATTTATCAGTATATCTTTGTAGCTGTGTCTTTTCGGTAGATGTGTGTTGTCTATGTGTATTGTTGCAATCAATTGGTTTATGCTTCTTGTTTGATATATGGATGGGTGGATGGAGTTTGTTGGGATCTTTTGTGATCTGGTTTTTATCCTTGGATCTTTGGGATTTTTTGGATATGGTATCCAATGTAGGATTTTATCCTTGTTGATTTGAATATGAAGTGACGTTTTAATATTGAGTTTAATATTGCGTCGGATATTGGATATATTAATATAATGTTAATTATTTTTTCAGATTTAATGACACGATATGACACAATTGTGTTGAGTTAAATTTTAATACTCACTCACCGCATAGCGAGCAGAATTACCGGATATCAACAGTGCTATTATTTTTGCTCGAGTCAATGTATAGCATGATTTTCTCTACTGGTCACTGATATTTAGGTAAAGAGAGTATTGAAAGGTATAATATTTTATAATAATCTCTGCAGATATCAGTTATTTAGGCAGATCAATTCGTAATCAAAGTCCTTATGCAGCATCTTTCTCGCTTGATCCCATCGCCTAGTGATTTATCAAATGGTATCTAGCTTGCCATTCCGGGATAGATATGGATTACGAAGATGATCTCTATTAGTAAATGAAAAGCTGGTGTTGTGTGAAATGAGAATGGGTAAAACGATAACAATGATATAATATCAGATTTAATCTTATCAAAGCTTTTCACCCTCAGGGCTTCATCAGGGCAACTGCATAGTAAACATAGGCAAGTGTAAAAAATAAACGCATATAGAACCCCTCCCGGCAACTTGCGTTTATCGATATATGTATAACTTAAAAGTTACAAGTATACACCTTCGAGGATGTTTGTGAGGAATGGAAGTCGTTTTCTCTGATTTTCATGAAAGAAGGCAATAGTCAGAAGACTAAATATCTAAAGGTAGTTGTATTTATGGCATTGTCTTCATTAGTCCTGGAAGGTTACACTTTTTTTAAATTGTGAAACGCTCTGAGTTTTTGAGCACTCTCACTCAAGCGATAGTTTTTTATACCTTTACATATTTTTAAACCTTTGGGGGGTAAGGTAAAGGTTCTATTCATTTGCATTCAACTACGACGTTTTTATTTTTTCCTTCTACTTTGTTCAAACTGACAATCAACGTCAAAAATAGCACAAAACAACAGGTGAGTGAGCTGTCAGGGAGCACTGAAAGTGACAAAAAAAAACACTCACCACAGCTTAGAGTGCAGTGTCCTAACTCAACACACCCTAAAACGACAAAAATATTAAAAAACAAAAAATACACGTGCAAACACACAAACAAACACACACCACAAAGCACCACAAATTTGAACAACCACACCCACACACACACCGTGCGCACACACATAGGGTACTACCTGTCCATTCACTTAGCTTAGACCCTCGGTTTTTAATTAATAGTAGAGAAGGTAGAGGTGTCGGGAAAAATCGTTGAAGAATAGAAATGTTTGTATTCACGAAGCTACCCAACAGGATTTTAAATTTCAAACATATGAATGGAATTCTACCTACAAATCTATTGAAATCTGACCCTTTTCACCCTCAAATGTAGCAAATGATCCTGGCCAAACGTCTGGTACCATTAACAAATGACGTGTGGGGTGGTCTTTGTGTTATACAAGAATCCGGTTTGACACATCAAACACCCACTGGAGCCATAGTGGGGTGCATCATGTTGAATTCACCCAAATGTGCAGATTAAGTGGAGCTTTTGAATTCTATCTACTTAATCAGGGATACAGACGTACAAAAAGATTTGGGTAGGTTTGGTGTTGGATGCCCCCAGTAATGGGCGAATAAATTCTGACCATTTACATTTGGCTGGTCGGAGTTGTCTATACAGACGAGGTAGAAAGCGACTATCGATATAGCGATCCCCCCTGCGAATCAATATCTGCGGATCAGAAGACCTTGGTCGGACAATGACTTGCACATATTGTGTCATCTCCTCTTAAATGGTGACTTATAATACAAAAAAAAATTGTATGTATTTGTATTTCTTTGAAAAGGTTTTGAAGCGACATATTGTTGCCCAGGCATTAAAATCCGGGAATAAAATAGACTCCTTTTATAATCACGCAAAAGCATTGTTCATGATATATCGATCAATGTCTTCTACTGTCAAAGAGCGATGCAACGTTTAGTTATTCATTCATGTAATTTCGTAAGCAATACTCAATATAGACATTGTATGAGAGTTGAATGGGTTTATGGGCTTTATTCCGTATGGGCTATAATTGATTTATTCATCCAATCTTACACAAGGATCACCAACGTTTACACCCTATCTTCTAAATGTGAACATTCCTGAAAAAGTTTATGCGCATTACGAATATTAGGGCTGGTTCCGACTCATTGCCAATTGATGGGTGTGAAGGAATGACTTTTCAGACATGCACCTTCCTTGAGTATCTTGTTGGGTAATGTAATTAGATGAATACCAATTTTCTTTCAAGATTTTTTCCCGACACCAATGCCTTCTGTAATATTAATTAAAAAACCGAGGCGTGTGTAAGCTTAATTAAATGGACCGTAAATACAAACACACAAGAAACACACACACACACACAACCACACACACATATACAACACACACACAACAACTTATTGATAAACTTCTTCGTATGCGATGCAGGGGGGGATCATGACTCAGAATATAAGTACCCATCAATACCCCAACAAGTTAATTTGTTAAATATTAACTTTAACCCCACTTTAACTTTAGTATTTTGAATATATTAATAAGAAATTATTAACACCGTCAGCACGTTTCTGAGGGTCTGTTTTCTATTGAAAAACTGAAGGGCTTTAATAGTATGCCAGCGTTTACTTTTTAATGTATATTAGCTTTTCCACACACTTTTTTAAAATAGAACCAATGTGGTATTTTACCTAAGAAACATGGTTTATGGTAAGGCGGAAACTATGCGGTCAAGGACAATAACCATCAAAATTAAAAGCATTGATTTACCAACGTTTTACCATCGTGCTCTTCTATTACAAGATATATACACACTTGAAAGGAAATCGGATTAGCCTTTTTTGAGGATGCACGTTCTTTGCTTTTGTCAGCCCGCTGGTAAAATAAACACTCTCCTATTTGTATAACCCAAAGTGATATAACGCCGCCCTCTCTTTCTGTGTCAACCATATTCAAAGGCTAACGCAGGCTGTGTGTGATTGATTACGCTTCATGCTAGGAACTAGTCGCCAGTAGCTACTAAAAACCAGTTAAACATCCATTCCCCTGCGAATTGGTTATGCCCATTTCGTAAACCAGATCCCATTCCCCAGTGCCCTAACAGTCAGGCCGACCTATTTCAGGATACCAAGCCCGCTTACGTTGTAACATTGCTGTTTACCTGGTCTATAGTCCCTCGTTGCCTTATAAGTGACTGATGGTCACGACTAGAGATAACGTATTCATGTGATAAACGGATATCTATGTGTAAATCATACATTAACTTACGAGACCGTTTTTTCTGTTGTTTTTCCCTCCACTTGTCTACCCAGATGAAGTTTGCCGCCTATCTTGAGGTGACCGTACCTTCCAGAAATCTATACATACGGCGCCTAGTAAATATGTAAACTGGTTTTGTAAATTGGTAATGTATATTGATCGCACAGCATGACTCTTTTATTATCATATAATTTGAAGGAATTGCGGTCATCATCCATAAATCTTAAGTGCCGAAAGACCATAGAGCAAACGCTAAAGTTTATCTAATTTGTGTTGGCACGAATGCATTGAATTTAATATTGAATAAACTTCAAACAAAAAATATAACAAATTAGAATTTGCAAATGTAACATGCATCCAACAAACAAAGAAAAAAAGTAAATCAGGTCAGGTCAAGTAAAACCGTTCGAACAGTGTATCTATTGCTTCTATTTCTTTGGCATTAACATTTTATCACACAGCCATGTATCTTAAGAGATCGATCGATACGATCGTGTGTTGATATTGCTTAAAATAACACAATAGTGTCAATCAGATGGCTGCCATGTTTCGTGGCTTACTGTTCGTAATATTTATAATAACACCTATACAAGCCTTGGAGAATATCACTCTTATGCATGCAAACAGATAATATAAGGATCCGCAAGCCAAGTCCTAAAATTATTACGACAAACATTATAAAAGTGTCAGCACATCGGATGTTCCTACAAGTCACTGAGAGAATAACAAACGTTGACAAAGTACAGGTGTAATGACGAAGTTGGATATTACAATAGCATCCACCTCAGATAGTATCACGAATCCAGCCAGAGGTCACAGAGCAGACCCCACATACCACTATAAACTATGCAACCACTGACGGAAATTCAAAGCTTGTAGAAATTTACCATTCCAATTGCAAGTATAAATGTGTACCTAATCCCTGGGCATGTCCCTAAAATCCTTCGAACTTTTTTGGATTCAAGTTGCAAGTACCTTTATATTTCTATTTGTATATGGAAAAGTTGAACCAATCAGTAACCGATGTCTTAACAAAGATAAGTGCATTCCTTGGATTCTAAGCCTTGCGTGGAGTATGGCATCTAATCACATGGTTTATAAAAGTACAACTTGAAAATGCTCGGCGCAGTGTACGATCAATGGAGTGCTATGTTTAATTTTTACAGATTGCAAAAGTTTTCAAAGTATAAAGAAGCGTTGGCGAAGTGTAATAGAAATGAATATGAACTACGTTGTTGATGGAAGTTTATAGTTATGTGGCGCCCTAGGTGGGATCCAGACCTACTTGTTTTGCATCCTTTAATGTGAATTGTCCCCAAGATGTGTAGTGTATCCTCGGCTTCGAAAATGGACAACGTTGTGTAGTGAGAGTGAGAATTGGTTACCCCTCTTGATTTATAAAACCTGACATTGAAGTGTTAATCCATTTGATTCCGAAAATTTTGATGAAATTGCTACAGATATCTTTTGGTTGGCTTTGGAGGGGGGGGGGGGGGGGGTGGCTAAAAAAACTGATTCTCAGCAGGAAAACGAATTTTCCTCCTCCCTCCATTTTCCTCTTCGGGGGTTAGATTTCATTTGGAAGGAATTAGACCTTGGGTTTTTCTCAACTGAGTTTCGTTAATCAAAAGGTGTTTTTTGACGAGTGTGGTGCAAATTTCAAGACCCACTTTGTATCTTGACTACAAGGCGGAGCTAAGAAGATCATTACCATGGGTTTAATTTCGAGGTATTTGCATTAAGGAAATTACAGACTTTCAGATGCCTGTTAAAAATCATTACCGGAAGGTATTTTGAAGTCTGGTTGAGTTACAGAATCTTTAATGCTTTCCAAAAAATGAGTTAACTTTATTGTTTTCCCAACATGTTCAAAATGGAAGTGCAAAATTGGAAGGAATTATATCTCGATGGGAATAAGTTATACAACCTTGCCAATGGGAATTCCTTGGATGGTTGGGTGAAAATAACATGTTTTAGTGCTCGAGGAAAATAACCGTTTCAATTCCAATATGACTATTTATTTATACGGCCGAATTGCAGATAATACGGTTTGATTATAATGATTTAGAGTCCTTGCCGACATAATTATTAAATGGTTTAGATAAATGGAAGAACTGTACCTTAATATGAATGAAATTGACTCGATATCCATTGGAAACTTTGGGAAAATGGTCTGATAAAGTTAAGAACCCCTGGGATCTTAGTGGAAATCGGCTTGATAAGCTTTTATCTGATAACATATTCAAGGAATTTGGCTATGCTGTCAGAACTTTATCTGGATAGAAATCAACTGACCACTATTTCTTTAGGTAATCTTTAACGGTTAAGAAGTGTGGTATCACCCTCAACAGCAAATAATGTACCACACTTGATATGAGATGCAAAGTGGTCATTTAGCTTTGTTAGTGGCCCGACAGTGGAGGAAAATTATTTAACGGTCTTGCATGAGGGGATTTGTTTGTCCACATGACTCTGTTAAAAATCCTATCTAACCACTCTTTCTGCACAATGACATCGCCCGATTGCGCGCCCATATGTATATTTGACGATTTGGGGTGGGGGCTAGTGTGCTGATGCTAACGTTGGGCCTGAAAATAAGTTAATGGTCTTCTATCCTCGTATATTTGATGGTCGGGGGAAGTGAAAGAGTTCATCTTGACGGGAATCAGTTGCATCCAATACCCTCATGGTCAATTTGATGACTTATCCTTGCTGGAATATCTACCTTTCGAAAGAAATGAAGTTTGATGAATTACCGGAAGGTTGATTCGCAAATGCGATCAACCGGTCATTTGGGGGGGGGGGGGGGGGGGAAAGAGCCTATCGATTGATAAAAAAATAGACTTGTGTCATTACCGCTTCCCAAGCATTCTTGGTTTAAAACAGCATCAATTTAGGAACTAATAGGAATTGGCTTTTTAACTAACGACAAAAAACTTTAGTTCATTTTACAGTCACTAAAAATATCCTTTATTTTAAAAATTCACAATTCTTAGTGTCGCGTTGCCCAATAAAAGTATTTTCATTCATTATCCACACTGGTATATACTCTCCTTGCAAGTTTAAAAAAAAAACCCAAGATTAGGGTATTTGCCAATGGTGTATTTAACCATTTGACTTTCACTTAGGCATTAAAAGCATAAACTTAAGCCAATAACAATCTAGTTATTTACCAGATGGCGTATTCGACCATCTAATAAATCATTGCTGAAGTTAGATTTAACAAATAACAACCTGGATAACAATGCATTCAACAAATGCCTATCCATCCATGACCAGCTGTTTTTATTTCTTTCTTTCTTGCCGTTTCTGAAATAACTTTTTCACAACATTTTCCATCTTTATAAACTCGCTTTCTACATCGCTTCTTCGTGTGATTTGTTCTTAACTTAAGCACAACAAATTGGTATCAAGGATGTGAAATGTATGAAATCCGTATATGGTCGGTGTCTTTTTTTAGATAACAATATCATAGGTGAACTACCGTTGGGAATCTTCTTTGACGGTTTACCTAAATTAACCAATTACTTGTTTAAGCAACAACATACTCTGAGTGAAATAAGACCAGTCATTTCGTAAACAATCCATCGTGTTTAAGGGGTCAAATCAATACCCACCGGCGGGCGTTTCCCGGTTCTGCTCGGTTCCAGGCGGTTTCATTTAATCCGCTCATCTTCTGAAGTCCCGTAAAATCCATTAAGTAATTCAGCAAACTCAATAAATAAATTGAACCGCGCGAACCGGGAAGGCCCCGGAAAAACGCCCGCCAGTTGAGTATTGAATTCCTCAACCTTACTCTTAAGAATAGTAAACAACATCTCATCAAAGTTTTTATCACCCGGTGCATTTCACCGGTTTTGAGAAAAATGCAAAAAAAAAAAAAAAAAAAAAAAAGAAGACCCACCTTCCCCCCCACCCCCTGCCCGCCCCCCCCACTACAACCACAAACCATTTGACCACCAACCCCCCCCATTTCCCAGCCCCCCCCCTTCAAAAAATAAACCCCCCCCCCCCCCCCCTTCCCCCCCTCCCCTTTCTCCCCGACCCGCCCCCCTCCCTCCCCCCCCTCCCCCCCTTTCTTCCACTTCTTCCTTCGCCCCCTCTTCCTCTCTTCCGTGTGCCGGGCGGCGGCACACCGGAATGAGGCAAAAAAAATCCAATCGTGGCAAAAGGGGACTTGGGGGGAACGTAAAACCACAATGGCAAGGCGGCAAGGTTTCGGCACAACGCAAGTGGAAAGGGACGGGGAGGGAAGCAGGCATGCAACCTCGGTCACATGAAAATTGGGAGACCGTAGAATCGAATCACTTATTCCTATCCTAGTTATGAAGTCGTCGTTTCGTAGAATTAAACAGAAGCAAAGTTATTTGTCGTCCAAAGCGCAACTTGTTGTTTTGTTAAAGAAGCGCAATGCCTTCCTCAATACCCAAGACCAGTTTATATCTGACATGTAAGAGAATGTAGATGGCATTTTCACTCCGCTATCCATGTGGGTGCTTTTGTATATTTTGCGTTGTTTGCAATATGTGTGGTGATTTTGACCTTCGTTTAAATAAAAAAAATGACAAAACATCTTAACAGAGTCCAACGACTGCTAGTGTTGCAATCTTTCCTCATGTCAGAGATTTTCTGATGGGAGTCAACATGCTTATATTTGGCCAATTGCTGACATATAATACTATGGAGATTATTTCCCATCCTTCTCCTGAAATGGAGGACGGGTCCCATCTGTAAGTTGGCCAGAATACTGTCGTCTTGTCCAGTGAAGTGTGTCTTATTCAATCATAACATTGATTAGTTTTGACAGGTTCCAAGGAGTCCAAAACCCTTCCCGGGGTTCTCGTCGCGCCTCCGGGCCAATATCTGCCCTTGCATCTGCCCGAATTTTGCTTGAAACTAATTATTGACTGCGAGTTGGTTTATTTATTGGGCTTGCCAATAAGCGTAATTCCGGTTCTCTTGTCTGGAGTGTTTTCTGATATTTACGAAGTTTCTGAAGTTTGTGCAGGTATACCGATAGTCAAAAGGCCATAATGTTTAGCCTCAGAGTAACTTGATGCGATAATGAAAAACGACAGATAGTGAAATCGCGCGGCAAAAGGATTGTATTCGAAGGAACAGAATATGGCGGCATAGGGTTTTGGGAACTGTACCTAAATGTTGAAAACAAAAAACAATACCCCAGTTTCTGTTTATGCTACCCCTGGCAGATATTATAGCACGCCCATTCAGCAACCTCTTTTTTTCAATCACTTCTCTTTAATCGGTGTTAATCTTTTTTTGGTTTTATCTTTATGTCGCTGTTTATTTATGTGATGATTTTTCCAACTGCAAGAAACATATCTAAACAAAGCTGGTCGGAAACTAGACGAAAAAATTGGAGTTACGCATGGCTATGAAAATGTTCGTTGTCCGTATTCACAGATTTTCTGCCTGTTGTGGTTCCACCTACAGTGATTGCTATTCTCGCATCAGTAATGCCTATTGTGCGTAACCCTGTTCGTGTATGCTTTGGGTTTTGTTTGCTTTTATTTTACACCTATCAACATGCTAATCAATTCACCGTTTTCTTTTCTCTTTATCACATGGTACAATTGATTTGAAAACAGAAACCAAATAAAAACAGTAAAGTAGAAATATATCGAAATTCACATAATTAATGCACCTATATATACTGGTATTGGGGTTTCTTAAAACAAAGGTAAAAAGAGTAAAGAGTACCATAAAATTCATCACCCGAATGAAGATCAAACTGAAAAGAAATAAAAATGCCTTATTTCAAATATTGAGCATAAAAATATTTCCGTTCTTTTGTACGTGTCCCCTTTTTGCACTTAATCTATACAACTTTCAAGGAGGCGTGCGTGGTCTGAGACTGTCCCTTGTTTAAAAGTGCATTTCGTGATTCTAGCATCCTCTGTTTTATTCATGGTTCACTAGATAATCCTTGCAAAAAAAAAAGCTTATTCACAAAATTTGAGTTGATATTGCGGTTTTGTGTTTATGAGTAAATGTGTGTTTCCTCAACGGGTCCCATAGCCACTGTGGTGAAATTTCCGTCCGTTTACAACAAAAATACAAATTAATTGAGAGTTCTTTCTTACGGTACGACGACCGAATTTTTGCAATGTAAGATTTGGTACATCAATGGGATACTAAGGATAACGGTGCAGATGATATAACATCTAAAAATCATCACTTTTTAGGTAAATAAAATCGGGACGAAGGTTGTAAATCACGAATGCCCCTTTAAACTGTGTTCGTGTACCTTTGCCTTGTAACAAATCTTTGGGTGATGAATGCAGAAACAAAGTTAATACATAATCTCACCCATATGGATAATTCCTTAATTACCACCATTTGCGGTTGATATCACACAATGTTTTAACAATGGAATTCACGGATAATACTATACTTAAGATATTGGCGAATTAAGATATTGGGGCGTATGTTTTGAGCAAGGATCTGGTTCATTCCTATTCATGCTGAATATATAATGACAAAAAATGCACATGTATGAAAAAAAATCAGGTTTTACAATAAATTAACTTTTCCCTTATTTGTAGTCTTCTCGGCCCAGTATAAAGTGGATGTAAGATTGATATTAATTTTATAAATGAAGTTAAATGTAATCCACGAAAAGCTTGATTACATAAGGTGATCGTGTTTTCTCTTACATAGAAAGTTACAATTTATAATCTAGAACACGAAGTAATTTCATCACTATTTACATAAACCCCGACTTCAAAAATGTTGGTATTAGTTAATGTTAATCTTCTGTACAATAGAAATTGTAAAATCGAGGGTTGACAAACAGAAGGACGTAACTCACTTTTTGGTGATTTTGAGGTTTTGGTACCCAACCATCTGTACACCTACAGTGGTAGCAAAATAACACTTCACCACATCTCAATGGTACACACTACTTTGTTCGAACAGAAAGCGCTTAAAGAAGGGATTAGCAGCGATAATGCAAGCAAATCCGAAAAAAATGTGGAAATGTCATTTTTTTTAACTTTAAATCATGAATAAGTTTTACAATTCCATGTAACTAACTAACTGCTTTATGTTTTGAAACAAACCCACCAATTATAAAAAAATGAAGTATTTTCGAGGATATTTGTCATACCGTCTCCCGCAAATAGACATACAGCCGCGGCATCTCAAAATCGGCACTAACAGCTGATTGCGGTTTACACATACAAAAATAATCCAAAGATCAATAATGTTTTTGTGTGTTGAGGTCAAACTGTAATTGATCATGTGCACAATAATCACACCCGCTGAAATTCTGTGATATACAGCGGGGAAATGCTTTTTTGATCTGAAGCGGAAGTTTTTGATCCGCACGTATAGAAATTACAGAATCAGATAAAAATTACTTGTCTTGTCTGTAATAATACCCGGATTTCAAGCCAACCACTTGCAGTTATTTTTTGTCATGACCCATGCCAGTAACAAAAATATAAAAATATGAATTTTGACTATTTTTTTTTTGTCGATGTTTCGGATTAACAAAACGTCTGCTAATTCCTTAACTCTGATTTACGACCTTCTGATGCTAACTGTATTGCCCAAACAATGGTTGAGGCTTCATAGCTTGCACAATTGCCATAATTGCAACGCTTTTTAGCTCCATATCCCACTTATATTGATTTCTTTAATACATTCCAAACGGATGCATGCTTAAACATCTGATTGAAATAATGTGTAAATCATAGGCATGATTGAAAATGTAACTCACAGATTACCATTTTCAGTTACCGTCAGAAAGACGTAAAAACTCAGCACTGAAAAAAATATTAAAGAATTTGTTTAATTGTGCTGTTCATAATTCAAAATGGTTCTTTGTTACTAAAGTTTATATAACGTTTGCTTACAGTACCCAGATATGAGTTTATGAGATGTTTAATTTTGAGTAATGAATAGATTGCTTAGTGGAAAATATTAAACCTCACATTCTCACAAAGCAGTATTTTTGAGGTAAGGCCTTTATGATTGTTAACCCTCGATATATATATTAGATGGGGGAAAGGCTTGTCTCAAACTCCCGAGCGAATAAGGTGGCTGTGTGCAAGCCAGCTTACATTTGAAAAGGTACACATTGTATTATTTATTTCATTCGCAAGAAGTATACCCAACAGTGGTAACCACTCTACCAGGGGTCCGTTCCCCAACGCGGACTTACGACCCTGGGGTTCGTTCGCGAAAACAGTCGTAAGCTTACGTAAGTTACAACTAAGATTTTTTCGCGTTCGTGAAACTTGGACGTGGGCTACGTGTGTCTTTGAACTTGTATGTAGGCCCAAAGGGGCCACAACTGATCTAGCTACGCCGAAGCTTCTTTTTTTCGTTACAGCAGCTATTTATCCAATCGGAATGTTTTTCTGATCACGTGATAGAGTTGAAAGCTGCGCGTAGAGTCGGGAGGAACAACCTGTGCATAAAATACAACGAAATTATACTATAATTACTAATACGAAGCTCTATGCCTATAGTTTAGGCATAATGCAATATATTATGAGTGTAAACTATGTGAAAAAGGATGAATGAAAACGTTTCAGCACGAGAAGGTGTTTGTCAAGCCCCACAGCGTGATGTCATAATTCAACCCCCTAGCTTAGTGAAAAAATAACATAGGACTTAATTATATTATACATACCAATTATTATAAGTACTTTGAAGTTACTGATATATATAGTACATACTATTCATAAGACTAGACGTGACGCGCACCATGCCAGTATTGCTTTTTAACAAACACTAAGCCTGCAATAATGGCGAGCAGTGGCCGCCAACTCCACTTCTCGACACGGACACGCGGCCGTAGCGATCACTATATACCAGAGAACCATTGCAGGCCCGACAGCTCCCGACCCCCGGGTAGTGACGCTGCTGGCATCCTAGCGTGCTTGCTACATGACCAGGGTTAATGGAGTTGGCACGGTTAGCTGTTTTATTGGAGCTACGGAGCAAATTGGACTGACGGTACGCTAAGGGTATCATCGCTTCAGATGGTGACGGAGTATAAAAGCGGAAGCCATGAACACACAGAGAAGGCCGGCCAATCTATACGTTGAGGAGATTGGAGTTTCGCCCGTCCATGAATTGTAATTTTTTTGCATAAAAATATTATATTTGTATTTGTCGTTTATTAATTTGTCATGAATATATTCACACTAGTGGCGAAAACAATTAAGGATTATAATACTACTCTAATATCGGCGTGCTCAGCTTTGTACTAGTAATTATAATAATTAGTTTATATTTTAATTGCACGAGGTTTTTTCCTCCTCGCCGGACTCTACGTGCCCTTGGAAAGTCTATCACGTGAGTGCTAAAAACGAATTCCGATTGGTTAAATAGCTGCACGTAACAAAAAATTAGCTGCGCTTAGCAGCTATCTGAGCTGGCATGTTGGGCCCCTTTGGCCTACCAGCAACTTGGACGAGGCTACGTGTGTCTTGAGGAGTATAAGCCAGATTTACGGACTAAAACTACGTGTGGTCACGCGTACACGTAACACACTCGTAGTGGGTGGGAAGTGGACGGATCGGTCCGCTGTTCCACATTCCATCCAACTTGTAAGCAATCTATCATGGTAACAGCAATTATAGTTCCAGAAAATCAAGGAAGACGCAGTTTCCTGAAACGAAAAAGAAGATATTATAGCAACCGCCCTTGAAACTCTATATGTCAGAGGACCAGGAGTGTTCCGTTGATGCCATGTACACTGTAAAATAGTGATTAGAACTTAAACACCTTTCTAAAGCACTAATTTGCACCAACGTTTCTAAATATTTTGAAATATTATTATATTTTGCATCATTGATCTTGCCCAATTGATAATAGAGGGCTTATCAAAATTAAATAAAAGCAATAAAATATTGATTAGAAGACTGTGTTAGGTTACGCCAAAAGCGACACTAGATCTTATAGTCTTCCATAATAAGTCATTTATATTTACAAACAACGGTCCGGTTGGCTGAATATCATTGGTCATTGCACAATTAAGCAAGATCGGTGCTATTATATAACAAAAACGATTAAACAAGTTACAGTTAATAATCATATATCATTGTCTTCTTCTGTATCATATACAAACTTCCTGGTCTATTTCCTATTCCACATAGCTCCACATGTACTGACCTCAACCATTTAACCAATACATAAGACCTAACGAGCGCATCGTACGAGGCGCCTGAGTCTACAAACTAAAAGGTTAGAATTTTTGGGGGGGGGTCGCAAGTCCAATGTTCTTCTAGCAGCATGTACAATAAATATATATTTTTTTTTCTTTATATTTGGATGGAAAAATTAACACCCGTAGCCCCCATTACATTACAACACAAACCGAAAATTTACAAACAAACATCAGTCGGAAAAAAGCGTGCAATGTTTGTATTGATCCTCCCCCACTTGTACAAGAGACTTGATTCAACTTCCACAAAGCAGAAACCGTGTTTATGGGTTCCTAACGGCTGATCGCAGATTTTTTTGTCGCAGGTTCTAACCCAAGTTAAAAGTGTAAACTTACTGGTTAACCTTTTGATTTTTTTCATTTAATAATAAGTACAGCCCGCAAGTCCATTAATAACTGAAAAAAATTTAACCAGGGTTTGTCAGTTTTTCAAGTGAAATTTCTGTTCGGTAAAACACAGCGTTCACTCACAGTGGGTCAAACAAAAGTCAACTGAACGCGATCGTTTCCACACACATCTGAACAGAAGAGTCGGATTTCATATCCTAATTTCACCGTTTTTAACCGTCTTTAATTGTGTCATTTTAAAAGTTAAATCAACTTTTGAGGATATTTTGGACATATTTATTAAAAAGTTTAAAAAAAAACTTTTCTATTTTTGTAACAACTAACAAGTGCTCTAAAATTGCGCTTTTAGCATACAAATCATAACTAGAATAGAAACACTTCAACCAACGTTGCTGTGTGTGCTTTTAGTAGAGTCCGGTATATAACCAATAATATTTTCTATTTCGCAGGTATCTGTTTATTCTTCGTGTTTTTAATGTACAACAAGCTATGAGGGAATTTTAACAATACAAGAAAAATATTTGCTACAATTCAATTTTTAATATACATAATATTTTTGCCAATTCAAAAGAATCTTAAATTGTCTTCAAAATAGGCGAAAAACGGTCAATCAAAACATTACAAATACACAATGTTATGGGGAACGTGACGTGACATGCTCGGTAATCGGAGTTGTGTACAGGCACAGAGGTCACATTCTCTTTTTATGTAACACAGTAAAAGTTTTTTGAATTGAGCGTGGGCATTGTAATAATTACATCCCATGGTGTCGCTCAAAAGTGGGGGGGCCCTGCTTGTCTTTTCCCACAACAGAATAGTTACTTGTATGTTTTCCAGGGCCAGCAATACCATAAGCCCTATCGGGTTGTCATTACTGTCTAGCATTTAATAATCCTCACTGTCATCTTAGTAAAGGTCTACAATTGATACTCTATGCATTATTATATAATATTACTGTATTATACAATTCTGTCACGTTCGATATGTATGCGAATAAAACGAAACTGAAACTGAAAGTATTATTAGTTTCAATGGTCGATGATCACCTAAAAAAAGTATGCTTGTAAAATCCGTTAAGCGATTTACTAGAACGGCAGTCAACACCCACTCGGCATTCCTTGCAAGACCGAGATGTTCGGAAGACCGAACTATTACCTCATCGCCCAAGGTCCCATCAATAAGGATTTAGATTCCAGGTCCATAGGCCGATCGCTAATAGCCTCGTCCCCAGAAGCCGCAGATTTACCGGAAGTGGTCAATATTTTGGTATTCAGAAGAAAGCTACTAGTCTTCTCGCATTTACCCGTGAAATCTTAGGGCCCAAAGGATGTTTGGTTTTGGAGTGATGAGCGAAAAAATGTACCCCATTTGGTGACCAATATTATTATTTTACACAGTACTCTATCCCAGATGCAAGACTACAATTGGGCCAATGTCGGCCATCTCGGATCGGTCGCGGTCGGCAAAGCCACCGTCGGACCAAACGTGGCGGTGACATTGAATTACATGTAAAACTTGTTGAAATACAACGCTGTGCCCAACTTGCAAGACTACCATTGGACCAAGTCGGCGATCATCGGGATCGGTCGCGGTCGGCCAAGCCACAGTTGGACCAACGTTGGGGTGACATTGAATGTACATGTAAACTTTGTTGGCAATACAAAGCTGGCCCAACCTTGGCCCAATATGGTGAATATGTGTGGCGTTGCGGGTCTTGGGACACTTCATCTATTCCTATGAACTTATTGATTTTATTAATCATGTATTCTTCTGTGAGCTGCTCTATGCAAAAGTTCTTTAATGGACGCCAATTGATTTTATTTAACACAGAAACATGTGATTTGTTTATGCTTTAAAAGCGAATATGAGAGTATTCATGTTTTTTACTTGATAACACCACAGAATACACATTTTGTTTTCCAGGCTAACACCTTTTCACATGTTCATTTTCTTACTAATTGTAACAATCAACTTGAGGTGATAAGACAAATTTTCCCTCACATTATCAAAAAGTAGGGATGAAATGTTATGACCAATCACTCCCTCCCTACAAAAATAAAGATTTAAAAATAAGAAATACACTGTAGTCATAAGTATCAGGATGGCAAGAAATTAGTACCGTTGGCTCAACATTGGCCGATATGGACCAATGGAATTTGTTGTGTCATTGGCTCGACATTGGTCCTATGTTGGCCCATGAAATGTTGGTCCAACGGGGCAATTGGACAAAAAAAAATCGGGACCAATGTCGGTTGCCAAATGGTTCCAATGCGAGACTGTCATTGGACCGGACATTGGCCCACACATGTATTGTTATCTGGGAGGGGCTTACAAAATCACTTGTTAGCTGTTCACATGAAAACGGATTGAAAATATCGGCGCGAAAATTTACAGATGGGTTTGGGACTGAAGGCCAATCTATCAAGATGAAAAACTTCATATCTTAAATGGGCCATCCTCCTTTAAGTCGCAATTACTATTGATAGTTAGTAAGAGGAGGACCGCGATCTCATACGATATACTGCATCTCATCGCCGCTGTAATCCAATTGGTGTCAGTAAGTCATGATTAAGCCTTTTTATTTGTGTTGATGAAGGTGTTGATTGAGTGAAATGTCCTCACCAATAATGTGATTCAATATTCAATATTCAATAGGCAATTTTTATTTCAATATTTATTTTTGTTCATCACAGAATACAGGCAAAATCCAATTTTAAATAATTATTAAAAATTATGTATTACAATGAGAAGATAAATGTGATATTAAGAATAAATGTTTTAACATGATGATAATTCAATATGAATGGAATTCAAAATATTAAGACAGTGATACTGCATAGGAAATTATAATGTCATTTATATAAATGTATATAATAATGTCATCACTGCTGCACCGTGGTGAACGAGGTCAATGCTTAAACGCAGGGCGTGGGATGCAATGGGACCTCTGAGGCTTTACATGTATATGGTACTAAGCAACAAAAACAAGAACAGAACACAACAAACTTACACGAAACAGCAGTAGAATAGAACGGATATTAGATAAAGGAAGAAAGTTGACAGTGAAAGAAAAGAAGGAAGCAAGAAGGAAGTAAGAATTGACGACAGCCATGTATGAACTGAAAAGATATTTTTTCATGTGGGTTTTGAACGAGATGAAGTGAGGGGCGGTTTTTAGGTGGGATGGCAAATTAGACCAAAACAAGGGGACCTTGGATTTTAAGGTATTATTGCCAGGACAGTGTTGAACATTTTTAAATAAAAAAAATCTTTCTTTCTTCTTTGTGTTTAGTGTTACTCTGACGAAATCTCAGCATTCCTGGTTGATAATGGTGTGTGTGTGAGAGTGAAAGTTAAAAGAAAATCTTCATCAATAAGATCGTTTGGAAGTAATTTATGGTTGAATTGGTTACCAAAAGTAGAAGTGGGAGCCATATAAATATCATTGGACTTCAAGGTTTTAAGAGAATGAAAAAGGGGATTAGTATGGGCAAACACAGGGAGTGGCGCACGTCGATAGCTCGTTCTGAGCAGATTATCCAAAATTGTACCAGGGAGTCTATAAATTAGGGAGAGGGAGAAACTGGGACAGCCAATTGAAAGCCACCTTTTTGTGCGTATTTCTGCGCGTCTAGTTAAGCGTCTAGTGCGATGTGATCCTAGGGGAGGGCGCTGTCAGCCCTTTATGTTAAGTGGACGGGGATTATGGATGCAAGATTTTAGCGCGGGATGTGTGAATCAATGGCCTGCCGAGTCAGCTGTTTTCGCCGTAAAACAACATGGAATTCATGATAAACTGTTATTTGATGGGACGTACACAAATCGGGAAATGTTGAAGTTACTGATTGTTTTCTCACAAGAAAACCACCTGCAAACTGAATTAGCAGTCGGAATTGGCCTTGACAATGAGCATGTGAGCGGGCATGTGAGTAAAATTGGCATACATGCATGTCGCACGATTAATCTTGCTTCTTCACAGTGGTGGCGACTTTTGTTTGGTCCTTTCATTTTGCCTTTGGATTTCATTTTCATTTTTTACTATAGGCCGCCTGTTCGAAGGCAAGGGCCGAGTGAAAGACACATGATAAAAGCGAAGGCCCGATGCATTATAATGCATGACCGAATCGTGCTAACATGATTGCTGCATGCATGGGGCTGGCTTAGCGACCGGCTAGCGTGGCTAGCCTCACTTGAACTTGTATGTCGATAGCGAGCCTAGCGCGAGGCGAAAAAAACTTGACTGTTGTTTGTATGCTGGTTGAATGTTCTGGTCATG
This sequence comes from Ophioderma brevispina, assembly GCA_023653785.1. Classification (NCBI taxonomy): domain Eukaryota; kingdom Metazoa; phylum Echinodermata; class Ophiuroidea; order Amphilepidida; family Ophiodermatidae; genus Ophioderma; species Ophioderma brevispina. The sequence goes on along the minus strand of JAMKCH010030850.1, from coordinate 13,872 downwards.
GTCGGAACAAAACGAAACTCCGTTGGATGTAAGTACGATATGATGTAAGTAATATAATCACTAAGTATGTTGTGAGCCATACACTTTGTCGATGTACTGACCTGACGGGGTGAGGGTCCATGTACCGCATGATTGGTCAAAATCAAACATGTCAACAAAAGAAGAAAACCTATTTTTCTCATTTAGCCTACGGAGTGTTCTGTGTTAATAAAATACTTTGGTGGGGATGGAAAATGGATGAAGCTCAGACATCCGCATTATTGGATCCCACATTTTCGGTTTTAACAAAAATGTTATGATCCATTTTGTTGTAAAAGTTTTTGATCCCCCAAAAACAGCAAAATTGAGGGGCAAATCATGGCGGACGGGGGGGGGGGGGGGGCTTTTGGGGCTTAAGCCCCCTTCCAATCTCAAGAAAAAAAAGAGGAAGGAAGAAGAGAAGGGAGAAAGAAAAAAGAGGAAAAGGAGAGGAGAAAGAAGAAGAAAAAGAATGGTACATTTATTTGATTTTTTTCATGCAAGTGCGGATCAAAAAGTGTCGGAAGAAGTACGCAAGTTAAGGCGTTTTCAGGCTTGAAAATTACTAAAACCTCAGGAGTTCAGGGGGCTCTGCCTCCTGGATCACCCCAGTGGCAGATTAAGGAAACGGGCCCTGTCAGCAGTTAAGGTGGGGCACCGTAGCGCGACGAAAAGCGGACGTAATGTCGACCTTTATGGTGCGACTATGGGGTGTTCGAGGGGCCCTGAGAGCATTATTTTAGGGGGGCCCTGTCAGAAGCTGCTGACACTGTGACTCTTAAATCCGCCATGAATAACCCCGGGCAGTTTCCCCTGAACCCCACCAGGGGCCCTAAGGCGGGCCTGGACCCACGTTAGGCACTACGCTAGTTTCCGCTCGCTTCGCTACATGGTTACGACATATTTAGTCCAGCCCACTCAATAAAATTTCCTGGGCAAACCTATGGCATCCGGGCAATGGGTGTACAAATGCCGGGTGGGTCCAGCCCCATTCAGAGGACGGGCCAGACCATGTGACAAGAATGCAAGTCATGGCCGGACAAGCAAGTGCCCAGGGTGGGTGTGCGTCTCCCACAAAGCGCAGAAGCTGGCAGCCTGCCAGAACCCTGCACTATTCACTTTGTAAATATATATTCTTAGGCAGATTTGATAGCATTTTAAAATTTTGTAAGTTAGTTTGAACAATATCAAGTTTGGGTAATGGCTTAAAAAACACAATGTTTAGATCAGGTTACTGACTTAAGGTTATTTTGTTAAATTAATCATTTGTAAGAATAAAGGTGCATTGATATTTCAAATTTCTGTTATCTCTTGCAATTTTAAAAAACAACACAAATTGTTGGAGCGGAAATATGTACAAAAAATCCTAATGCAATCAAATGTGAAATTGGGAAAATATTAGGAAAGTTGGTGTGGATGGCTCTGGGTGGGTGGTGGCTTGGGGTGTCACACATCTTGAGCGAAGGGGGAAGCTCGCAAACAGGTTGTTCTAGCAAAAGATGATAAAACAGTTTGCACAGTAAAAAATGATAAATAAGCTTACATAGCCTAGCTGTTCTCAAAGGTGACTAGGGTAAAATAGCAATGAATGTGTTTTCACTAAGATGTAAGTGGGTGGCCACAATTGTGGTTTCAAAACCATGGAAAGTTGATGTTACAAAAATTCAAATGGGATAATAAATGACACTTTGCAAAGCTATTATCAGCTTACGGGATCCTTTTCAGGTTCCTCAGGCATGTTAGGGGTAAATAACCAGGAGCCATTAGTCCTCCTTAGCAGGCTCCTTCAATATGGACAATTATAATGTCATCTAATTAGTCAACATAAGACCTGTATGGAAACATCGTGTGAAGTTCCAATATTTGGACTAACAGGATGCACATCAGTACTGGTCCTTTTCACTAAAGCCCAGGAGGATTTAATACGCCAGCAATAATAACTAGGCTGTAAAAAATCGAAATTTCAAGCTAAGATGCAAACAATTTCACTCCAAACAGAAGTAATTCCCTTCACTCTTTTGTAATTTCTTTTTTGACCCAAAATTTCCAGGCCTGCAAAACACCCTGAGTGCGTGCATGGGCTGAGGCGAATTTGCGGAGAACATCCCCCATTTAAAAAAAAAAAATTGGACCCTCCATAAAAAAAACCAGGTTAGGACTGTAGCCGATTGGTACCGACTGCCGGCTGGGTATTTTACCCTCCAGCAGAGGTCCGGAGCCATATATATGTGATGCCGATAAGTGATGGTGGCCATTATACCTTGAGGAACCAATGCCGGTGTGTGCTGGTTGGAAATAGTATCTTTTCTGTAAAACAGCTTACAGGGGCTAAAGTGACAGGCAGCATTAGTTGGACAGAGGATGGATATAGGGGCCGGGTTTGGCAGTCGGCCAGTGGACGTACCGGGAAACCGGGGGGCGGGCAGGGGGGCAGGTTGCCCCTCTGGCTCGAAAAGCGGGACGATGATGGACCAAAATTATGCCGTTTCATCCCCTTTTTCTTGGAATTTCAACAATTTCAGGCTAAATTTGGGCATCGCGCATTTTGTCAAATTCAGACTTATTGGAGCAAAATTGCGGTAATTGCAGGGACCAATTTTCGGAATTTTGCCCCCTCTGCAGGACGCCTTGGAAATTGTGCCCCCATAGATTGACCGCCTCGGTACGCCACTGCATTCGGCAATTGCCTGCTGGGTATTTAGTCCACAGGCGTTGGTAGGATGTATGGTAGGGTAAAGTAGCAGAACTTATTTTAATTTGCAACCTTTCATTTCATAATTGAGCTGTCATAAAGACAGTTGTTTTAATTAATAAGAGTAGGTTAGGGTAGAAACCCTGGCTGCATGTCCCAAGTTGCCCTGGGCAAAACTTACTGATTTACCCAGGCTAAATAAAATTAAAAAAACTTTGGGTTAGTCTTCAAATGAAATATTAAATTAAAAAATGGTGCAGTTGAGTAGTGTTCTTTTAAACAAGGAATTACATGTCATGCCCATCAAAAGGAGACAAATGCCTGTACATAAGAAATGTAATACTGACTGGCTTTATGAATTTAGGGAACATTCATTATCTACGAGGGAGGGGGCTGGTGAGATTTCCAGAGATCACAGCAAAGTTACACCCCATTGCTAGATGTAAATTCACATGACCTCCATTCCCTCATTGAATTTTACATAGCTCAACTTAAATTGTAAAACCGAGAGCAAGCCCACCACAATTTAGTGGGTGGTAAAGTACCAGGCAAGATTGAAAACCATAGTGATCGCAAATCAAAAGTTACCTGCAAAAATTAAGAGACGCCAAACACATACTGACTCTATTTAGTACTATTGGGCCTACCTGGATCCAAACTTATGTATTCTAAGTTTATTTGTAACACATGAGCCAAGCAACATTTTTTGGTATCCTGAAAGGTGAAAAAAGCACACTATTATGCAGCCATCAGTATACATGGCCTACCCAAACATGCAGATAGCATTTTTTGAATGGTAGCTATAGCCAGGGGGTAATTAAGGTTTACACGGGGGAAATTTTTTTTTTTTTTTTAAGGTATTTAAAATATTTTGTACCATATTATTTTTCTGATCTAAGGATTCCAAAAGGTATAGTTTTGTACTAAACTACAGGCCTAAAGTTTGAGTTATAACACCAAAATACAAACCAAAAATCAATAAAAAGGGTCTTTTCCGTTATACACATTAGGGGACTGCCATTAGACCTGCTGTGGAATTTCCACATGGGACGCTGGAATTGGGCCAACTTTGGCGGTCAAGTAAAAGAAAAGTTAGGAAGGAAAAAAAGAATTTAAAAAAAAAAGAAAAATAGGAAAAGACATTAAAAAGATTTATGGAATATGGCAGCAATTCAAATCCTTCAAGAGGATCGTGGTAAAAGTAAATTTAGTGTTTGGCCCGAAGCTGAATCCTTCAATATGGGATAAATAGGAGGCGCAAACAAGCATTGGGCCGGTAGCAGCAATTGGAGTAAAGAGTTGGAGCTGGTATCTACTCTAACCATCAAGTTTGCTTTTAATCCGATATCAATACTTTTCATATAGTGAGTTTGGGGTTAGGGGCGGCGTTGAAAACCACTTGGATTGAACTATCATCTAAAATTACGAAGCTCTGTGAAAGAAAGGATGTTCCAAATAAGGATGTTCGTGTTTCCTCGAAGAAAAATTACTTTAGCAACTTCAACAAACACCAGCTTCCCATACATGTATTGGTCTCTCAATTGAATTGTCTTGATTGGAACATAATAAAAAAGTTAATAGTGTGTTGATAAAAAGTTATAGAATTATTTTCGTATTTATTGTCAGGTTCTTTATAATCTGAAGTCTGTACCCCGTCATTTACACCACTATAGGGCCGCCGAGAATTGGCCAGGGCCGGTTAGATAAAAAAAATCCAGGGACCTGCATTTAGAAAAAATTAGCGAAGCACGAAGAACAAAATTGCTAATTATATACGTTAACGTAGCCTATAAAAGCCAACTGGATGAAAGATCTAATGGACCATTTTGGTTACACAATTGTGCTTCGAACATCCAAACGGCTATAGAGATTGTAATCCAAATGGAGAAACAAACATTTCACCAAAAAATAGGAGGTCTTTGGATGACAATGGTAAACTTTTCAAAAAAATACCGTTATTTGGGTGACAACGACACTAAAAATGGGGTCATTAACAGTCAAAGATTTACATGTGCTCATGGGCCGGTAGTCAATATTTCCACGGCTGGATTGGAATACCAGTCCGCCCTGGTTGTAAAGGGGTCAAATTCAAAGGTGCTCTGATTTGGATAAAATATGGTGCATATGATTGGTTGGTAAAAGAACGGAATAGGTTTGACTGTCTAAAATGACTTAGTTATCCAATTAGGGGGACACTAAAGGTCCACGTCATTGTATCAAATGGGTGCTTGACCTTGTTATCACTACTTTGGTAACTAAGCATTTGCCATCCTATGGAACTCCACCAAAATTTTGCAACATTTTGCATTCAAATCGGTGCAAACTTAAAATTTGACCCTGTACAACTGAAAGTTTGTTTTTAAACCTTGTGGACTGTTTTTGTTGTTTTTAACTTAACTCCAAAACTTTGGGTTGTAGATAGTACAAACTCTACTTTGGAATCCTATGGTTGGGCAAATTGATGTGTGGATAATTCTTCAAATGATCCGGATTCATTTTAAAATGTTGACCCCTGGGTAACTTTAAATTTTCCCTTGACCTTGTTAAGCTACCATTCCAGAAATTGCTATCATGCATTTTTGTGTAGAGGATAGTTACTGAGATGAATAATAAGCATTCGTTTTGTCCCTTTCAGGATACCAATTTGGCTAAAATTTTTTGATGGCTTAAAGGCCGACTCAGAGATGCGAAATATAATTTTTTTTGTTATAGTAATTAAACATAATCAACTAGAACAAAGATTAACTCGCCTAAAATATCAATTCCAAAGTTTAGAGATTTGAATCAGTTTTTTCGTTCATGCAGTACACATTTAGGGTATGTATAAAAACAGTGCATAGGATACCGTTGTATAACAAATTCATGCTCGGAATACATTTTTTAAACCCCAGGTTATGATTTTCTTACGAAGGACCTTCGATTTTAAGTTAGAGTTAATGTTTGCATGTATATGCAAAAAAAACACAATTTGGTTGAAAAATTGAGGGAGCTCTCCTTAGTAAGGACTATTAGTATTTATTTAGTAGTTTACCAAAGAGACGCGGACATTTCCAGAAAGTGCACCGCCATTTTTTACACAACCAGTTGTTTTGTTTTTGTTGTTGTTTTATTAGAATGATAATCTATCAGAACCGGAGGACTGGGACTAAGGCCAAAAACATTTGTCTTCATGTAGTCTTCATGTACTAAACAATAATAAACAATTTATTACCAATAACCTTCGAAATGTTCTCGGTTAAATGTTCTACCACCAATATAAATGTGACATTTAGAGAAATGTATGTATCAGAAAACATCTCCCATGGCCATGGCCCCTACCCCTTTAACTACAGATTCATTGTTTCATCTGCCGATACAGCGTCAGTCATGTCAGTATTGGAATTAACCATTTTCATTAAACTCCCTGCTATTCTAAACAAACATGCAACCTCTGAGATAAGATTAAAATTACAATTTTACACATCGCCTATATTTTTCCTAGCCCCCACTTCCCCCCCTGTGAAGGATCCCTAGTGTCCAACCTTCCAGTTCACACGAGTTTATTTTTTAGGCTAGGCTAGCCTGCCTGGGTAGACTGGGCTATAAACCACTGGACAGTGCGGTCAAGTACAAGCATGACATCAGCTTCACGTGAAGGCCATATGTATAGAAATATAAGAGTGGAAATGTTCATGGTTTTTTGAGGGAATTGGTGGACGTTCGATGGCGAGATCTATCCATGACCATTAATGACATGCATGGACATGCCATGCCGGCGATAGTAAACGTGTAAAAAATCAGGGTCAGTCATGGAAATGGGACGTTAACCTACATGTCATGGCATGACCCGGTCATGAATAGGTATCTAACTACAGCTAAATAGTCTAATTGTTCCCCCACTTTACTTTTCTTTTCCCAAAATACTTAAAAACAGCCATTAAATCATGTTTTCGGCATTGTTTTACTTGTAAACAGAAGCGCCGTCGTCTGCTTGCCAAGTATGTAGAAATAGACTTGTCAAAATCCACTTAAATGTACTGTTTATGTCCGGAAAAGCTACCGTATTGTATGTTAACGAATGTATTATTTCTGTTTTATAAAGACAACCACCAATTACATCGTGGTGGTGTTTTATACATACGAAGAATATTTGAAATGAGCTCATAAATGTTTTTTGAAAAACAACGGAATGCAATTAACGGGCATATCAAAGATTTTAATTAATTCTATATTGTGCTAGCATTGTGCGTAGTCGATGTGACTGACAACGTCATTATCATCAGATTAAGGTCATTACATAGTGTCATGGCCGCTTACCGCTTTGCCGCTCTGAATGATTGAAATTTACGTCACTACGCAAACATGTCAGAATCGCTAGCGGTGCCCAAGCGGCAAAGCGTCAAACCGATAAATCGATCTCCCTGCGCTCGGACTGCCGCTTGGGGGGGGGGGGGGGGTGTGAGGGGGGGGGGGGGGGGGGGGGGGAGGGGGGGGGGGGGGGGGGGGTGTGGGATAAGCGGCAAATCGCATTGAGTTTTCTTGGTTCAACTTTAGAGGCGGTGCCGCTCATGACGTATTTCAAGCGATGTGCCGCTTGACTATAATAGCTCATCTGCAATCGTGCGTACACCAAGCGGCTTTCCGCTGAGCGCAAGCGGCATGACACTATCTATGACCTTAGGGACAAATGTGTTATAGGGGAGGGCGCTATCACTCTGTCGCACTTCAAGCGGCAATGGGCAGTTGTACGCAGTGGCAAGGCCTGACTGTACACTGCTACAAGTACAACACTAACTTTGCAGAGCTCACCTTCATACATTGACATTTGGAATACTGGTGTATATAGGAATTACCAATAGTGCCAGTACTCTTACCGCTTTGCCGCTCTGATGATGAAATTTACGTCACTACTCAATCCTGTCCGAATCGCTAGCGGTGACCAAGCGGCAAAGCGTCAAGCCGATAATCGATCTCCCTGCCGCTCGGGCTGCCGCCTTTCCCAAGCGGCAAATCGCATTGCGTTGACTTGAGTTAACTTTCGAGCGGTGCCGCTCGATGACGTATCAATCGATCGCGCCGCTTGACAATAATAGCTCATCAGGCAACGGCGTACACCAAGCGGCTTGCGCTGACGGCAAGCGGCATGGCACTATTCAACTATCAGTGACGGTGGACGTGGGCATCGTGACGTTGGGATGGGCCATTTTATGCATGGACAGCAGGCCGGCCATCCAGGGCCACAGGGCAATGGTTGTATTCATCGGGGGGGGGGGGGGGGGTACTAATGTATCGATTGAAAGTTTATATTTTTTGTGGTCGGAAAATAAGTATCTATGCCCTCTTGATCAATATTTAAATATCTTGTTTGGTTGATGAGAAATGTGGATAACGTAATACACTTCTTTAAAGTCCATTGGCTGATCCCTAACAGCCTCATCCCCAGAGCCCAAGATTTTACTGAAGTGGTCAACATTTGGTATCAAAGAAAGCTACTATTTCTCTTTTACCTGTAAATCTTAGGGCCAAATGACGGTTGATTTGTTAGTTATGAGCGAAATGTGCCCATTTTGGTCGACCAATATTAACTTTACACAGGTACTCTATGGGGCTTATAAATCAATGTTTTCAGCTCTCGCTCAAACGGATGAAATATCGGCGCAAACTTTACAGATGGGGTTTTGAGGAATGCCAAAATGAAAAACTTCATATCCTTAATCGGCTACCTCCATTAAGTCGCAAGTTCCAACATTTCTTAGACTTTTTAAGATGGGACCCCCAGTACAGGGTTTTTCAAGGCCAAAATTTGTATTTTATTTACTATTGAGCTTGGAACATTGCCTTTCTTTTTGGGCTTCAAATTTGGTAAAATTCCGGACCTTCCTTCACAAGTGTGATTATTTTTGTTTGTCAATCAACGGCAAAGTCATGAATATCTTATGTATTTCCTTTATTTTTTTAATTCTTTTGGATTGTAATTGTTTTGTGTTTGATATTTTTAAGTAAGCTCCTATCAATTCCAGAAATTTCCTTAAATATTTTATTTTTGCAATTAATATGCTGAAATACTTTTACTAAGTTTACTCTACATTTTATGATAGTTTTGACTTTATGACTTAATTGGCTTAATTATTGTTAATTAATTTAGACCCTTTTTTAACGGACAAGACTTTAAATGCGATTTCCTCAAAACAACGTTTTATGTCGTGTATCCCCGCTGTGACATGATTACTCAAAAAGTATTAATGGTAGAGCCTCCAAATGTGGACTGAAACTTGCTGAGGTGTGGTTTGAAACTAAATTAAAATAACTTGAAGCCGTGGAACATACTTTTGCCATGGTAACATAAACATATGATTTTTTGATTTTGATGCTTTTACCTTTCAGGTGACCCCCAAAGTCAGTCGATTTCATAAGCCGAGCGCGAGAAAGCGGAAAGCTATTATAGACAAACGAGTATGTACATATTGACAGCTTATTGCAAATCTATAGTATGACAGGTTTTAAAAAATACCGACCCGCATTTGATCCCCCTTTCGTTCTTACCATTAACTCCCCTTTTCCTTCGGAGTGATTAGTCGACGGGACACTAACAGGAATTCGCCATAGAATATTGAAGTTTTCATTTGTAGTCCGATTATTCAACAAGTAATTTGTGTAATTTCTCCCATTCTGTGGAATTTTGTTTTTTCTCGCAAATTTATTTGTTATGTACTTGTTTTCTAAACATTAACATTTATGATAATGTTTGCTGTATTTATAAAAATCATGCTGGAATAATTAAATACGAAATAAATAGTTTTATAATAAAATAATAAATAAAATTTCACTAATAGATGGCGCCCTTTTAAATTCGTAATTTCGTCAGGGGAGGGCGGCAGAAATCCTATTTAGAGTTGTCATTGGTTTAACACGTCAAAAGGAGGGATCTTACGTGAAACAAAATTCTTGATGACAGTTGTCATCAAAAGTAGTAAGAATAATACCACGACTAAACCAGGGGGGCCGGACACGATTTGCTGGATTTGGGCCATTTCAATTGATTCGATTTACAACAGTGATGCATTCTAGTACCTAATTTGCACAAATTAATAGCAATATTTGACCTATTTTGTGATTTTCATCCTGACACGTTGTCGAACACTATATCTGGAGATCTGTAAGTAACACAGGGCTGAAACTTGGCGGGATGCGAGTTACAGATTCTCGAACTGATACAACAGTACATTGTCCTGGGTTAGGACATTGTCCTGGGTACAAGACATTGTCCTGGGGTTATGGACATGTCTGGGGATATGGAAATTGTCCTGAGTATGTGGAACTTGTAGGGGTTTGTTGATGGGACATTGTCCTGGGGTTATGGACATTGTCCTGGGGTTGGGGATATTGTCCTGGAGTATGGAACTTGTCTGGGAGGGTTGGGACATTGTTCTGGAGGTATGGGACATTGGCCTGGAGGTATAGAAAATTGTCCTGGGGCCTTGGGACATAGTCCTGGGGAATGGGTCATTGTCCTGGGGTTATGGGAACATTGTCGTGGGGATATGGGACATTGTTCTGGGTATGGGACAATGTCCTGGGGGATATATAGGGGACATTGTCATGGAGGTATGGGGACATCGTCCTGGAGGGACATGGACATCGTCCTGGAGGTATAGGACATCGTCCTGGAGGTACGGGACTTCGTCCTGGAGGTATGGAACACTTGTTCGGGGGTATGGGACAATTGTCCTGGGGTATGGATATTCTCTGGAGTATGGGAAATGGTCCGGGGGTATGGGACGGTGTCCTGGGGTATGTGCCATGCCATGGGGTTTTTAGGGACATTTGTCCTGGGTATGGGACCTTGTCCTGTGGTATTAAGACATTGTCTGGGTATGGGACAATGTTCTGGGGTATTGAACATTGTCCTGGGGAATGGTCATTGTCATGGGGTATTGGGACATTGTCGTGGGGATATGGGAAATGTCTTGGGGAATGAAACATTGTCTGGGATGGATATGGGACATTGTCCAGGGGGTTATGGACATTGTCTTGAGAGTATGAGCCATGTCTGGGTATGGGAATTGGTTCCTGAAGTATGGGACATTGTCATGGAATATGGGACATTTTCCTGGAGGTAGGGACATTGTCCTGGAGGTATATGGGACTTGTCCCCGGGGATATGGGCCATTGTCTGGAGGTATGGGACATTCCGTCCTGGGGTATGGGACATTGTCCTGGAGTATGGGAATTGTCCTGGGGATATGTGACATTGTCCTGGAGGGATGCGACTTGTCCTGGGGTATGGGACATGTCCTGGGGTATGAGACAATTACCATGGTAACATGAATTATTGTTACATTGTTTTTATATTGTTATTTGTGGCTCGAATACATTTTCAGGTTGATCATATAAACCGAAACTTAAATTGTGCATTTCAGATAAGTTCGAGAACATCACAACATCAGACTACCTATTTGGGACCGCCGTCCCTATTCTTTAATACCAAAACTGTCATACTATTTCGGCTAGGAAGTCTAAGAATCACTTAACTAGGGGCCGACACGATCTGCTGAGTTGGGGAATTTGGGATTTTTTAACGGTAATTTAGGGAATCCGTGGTGCATTTTCTATGGCAATATGACAGAATAAAAGTGATCGATCGCTCGATTCTCTAGTCTACCTGCATCATATTAATTCTAGTACGAATCAAGCTCTGTGACTGTCTCTAAAAAGCAATTTGTTTTTTAGTTCATTCCAATAGAGTATTTAGTTTTTGATAATTCATGTCCCAACAGTCTCACCTTCAAATTTACCAAATTCATTTGGCCGGCTGTTGCCATGGCAACGGGTCACATGACCAACTTTGTTACGCATATTTAGAGAAGTAGTCCCAGGCATATGGTCATTTCACAATCAGTCGTGTAACTTTTGTACCCTTGGGTCAGAATTTAAGAATTACTTTTTAATTTGTTATTTTCACTAAAAAGGACTCCACAAGTGAATCAAATTTTGAATTTATTACTATTTTGGAGCTTAATCTATTTGCAAAATATGTGTAATTTTTGGAAATATTGTTGCAGATTAGGTAAATTTGAGCAAATCTGTTTTTTTGTGAAAATCCATTTTGTCCAAATTGTAACATAGTTTCATCAAAGAGATACTTTTTTTAATTCAAAAGTGCAAAATTTACACTGCTTTGTGACTAGTCCTTGGTCGAATTCATAAATATTGGAAGGGAAGAGCAAACTTTGACGGAACATCTCATCAACTCACAATTTTTATTTTTTAAATATGTTTTCATGAGCCAATCCCCATCGATTCTCCCATACTCAATCTCTTCAATGATGGTTACTTCCGGACACACTTGCAGAAAAATCTGTAAATTCTTACAAAGTTGAATTTTACCTTGCAGGTCGTTCGGAAGTGACCGTTAATTGTTAACATGTTTCGGAAGTGACACAGATGTTAACATGGCCTTTTGTTTGATACTATTTAGAAACTGACTCTAATTTGCATTGCACAACATATTCATTCATTCTTCTCTTAAGGAGATACAAATAGACTTCACAAGGTGTCACACAAACAAAATTCTAAGGTGAAATATACTGTGTAATTACGTATTAATCGTTGTTGCAGGGAAACTAACATTTGTTTTTGTAAAAAAATCAATCCACGGAGACTCCTGTGCAAAGTTTTATTAAATGGTACTTCTGCAACAAATTACACTTTTAGAAGATTTTCATGTATAAAATTCTTAGAACTTTACATACACAGTGTTTTCGGAGGTGACAAAGATGTTACAATTGTTTTCATGACCTGGGTTGATTAATAAACACAGAATGCTGGTCATAATTGCATTTTAAACCGCTTATTCATTCTAGTTTACAAGAGGAAAGAATTCCTTCGGTTGACCAAAAAAGACATGCAGGACCCTTGTATTGCACAGAGGTTGCAGGCCAACATGACGTGGAACATGCCTGTAATATAAAAGTAAAGAAAATCACCTTGGGTTTGCTCACTTCTCGAGCATTGTTTGACTAAAAACAATAACGCATAAAACATCAAACTTTGTGGTGGCGCTATTTTTACTGGCCTGATTTGTTGAAAAAAATACTCAATTTTGGAGGCCATGATTTGTGAAAAATATCATTTTTGGAGGCAACATTTTGTTCCACACAAATGAGAAAGTTTTTATTCTCATCCGCAAGACCATTAGAACTTAGAATTTGTCATATTTTACAATGTCATTTTTTTTCCATTTCCAAGCTCTTTTTCATTAATTTTTTTCAATTTCTGATTTCCAGTTTTTGTTGGAGTCTCTATTTACATCATAGGCCATGATTACGCAGATTACCACTTCATACAAGTTTTGTTTTCTTAAAAGATGTGATGTGTTGGCGTACAGTGGTTAACAAAATAAAATAAAAAAGTGCTGCAGGGTCATTCCATGCCAAACCGGGGGGAAAAGGGGTTTCACCATCTTTGATTTTGCTTTTCATTTTGCCCAGGCATCTGATTCCAGTTACAAGAATCGCCAAAAAGAAAAACATTTTCTATTCTTATAGCAGCCTGTCAAAGTTTGACTGAGCAAAATTCAGTCATTTGGTTGACAGCAAAACAATTAATGCCATTCTATGAGACCCCTGCTGAAATTCTAACATTCCAGCGCATTAACCTGCTTCATTTGTTGATACGTGGCCACTCCCATTGATCAAGTGATATGTTTACAATACCTGTAACTAAAGCTTCCAATGGGATCCCCTTTAATTTTTCTAGGGATCACTAGCAGGATATTTGTGCTGCGAGTTTTTAAATTAAATGCTCTGCCTTATTGTAGGACCGAGGAAAAAATGATGCCCGCTCAAGGTTGGGAACCCTAAAATTTACCACTCAATTCCCCCTCCCATCTTTCTTTATTTTTGTGTTGATTGTACTTTGAGTAGATTTCTAATACTTTTTGTTTCACCTAATTTAACATTTTAAAAAAAACTTATTTGAAATATTTGCATTGTTCAAATGCATTTTTCTCCGTATATAAAAACGGCCAGGTCAGTACTATTGTACATTGTACAGTATTAAAAAGATCATGCCGGCTCAGCATAATAGAGCATAATCCTTTTAACGTTATTTGCTAGTGATACTAACCAGACCTATCACTGTATTTGGGTGAAAAAAGGGTTTTGAACTATTTTAGTCCCTAA
>JAMKCH010030849.1:0-15592 GCA_023653785.1 Ophioderma brevispina | reverse complement strand
AGGTTGTGGTGGTCAGTGGAAATGGGGTCAGAGAAGAAGAGAACACAAACAACTTATAGGCCTCCAGAAGACTGTGAGACGGGACAGTCGGAAGTGGAGATTGTTACCTATCCATGACAACTTCTGTGGACCGCTGTGATCACATAGAGACATCATCTCAAGGAGTTGGTGACTCTACCAGTCTGGACGAAATATGGGCCCATTGTGAAATTTGTAACAAACTTCAGTGGGAGTGGAAGTGAACTTGAATTCAGATCTGTGGAAACAACTTATAGTCCTCCAGAGACTGGGCAAGAACAGTTGGCACTGGAGATTGGTGCCGTACAGCGACAACTTGTGTGATCGTTGTGATCACTTGAAAAACTCCAAAGGAGTTGGTGACTCTACCATTCTGGACGATTTGGACCATGTGATAATTTAGTAACAACTTCTGTGGAGTTGGAAGTGAACTTGAAATCAAATCCGTGGTCTACCAGTGTTACCCAGGTTTTTGGTCAAGTACCCTAGGTGTCGGGACATGCTCAGTGAATGACTTGCTCTGCGATAGATGCAGCAATCTGGATACACAAACACGAGCAGTTGGTGATTTGCAACAGTTACAGACAGACTCTGCGACCATGTGATACCTAACTAAGGCATCTGTCGGTGTTAGTTGTAAACCGGATTGGCCTCTGTTTTGGACGTGCTTGGATGATGGAGGGATTCTCAAGACTGTATGGATTGGTATGGACTCTGTCAATGAGGTGTTTTTGTGATAGATGTAAAACTTGAAGACGCCGTTCACTGGGAAGTGGGAAATGCAAAATAGCAGACTCTGCTTTTGAAAAGCGTATATTGGAACAAACCACAACGTAGTTAACAAGAAACCAGTGGGGTAGGGTTGCACATGCGTACATAGTGAAGTAGTAACTTCAAGTAAAGATGTTGGTGAAACGTGAGAATCAATATGATTTGTAATGTGTTAATGCATGCGAAGTGAGACCTCACAGAACTGTAGGCACGGATGTGGCTCCTGGGCCAGTAACAAGAGATTCGTGTTGGAAAGTAACCAGTACCTCAAATTTTTTTTGAAAAAATTCTGAGGAAGTGAGACTGCACAGACAGGTTTGGATTAGAGTTTGCGATCGCTGTGAAAGTGTTGTCACCAGATCGGTGGCTGTAGGTAGTATGGACGTAGCGCGTTACACATTATCATGTGGTGTGCAGGAGGCAGAAAGGGTACGATAGGTCGACTTGCACGTCCAAAGGCTCGCTTGTCTGAAACATCAACGATGACGGACTCTTGTAAAAACACCGCAGGAGTCACATCTGTTGGGCGTGGGGTTGGGAGACGTTATCAAAGTACACAAATGGATTTGGAGTTAAGGTTGGCGAGTTAGGTAGCGATAGTATGCCGACGGAAACACCCCATCCTGTTCGAGAATTCTCAACCATGACAGATGCAAAGCCAGCAAATGCTTATCCTAAACCGACAATTACATTCTTAAACCCGATGGATTAGTGATACCTCTTGAGCCCTTGATAGCAACCATGAAGAACTCTCCATCGTGAAGAAAACCGAAAGTGTGACACTCAAGCACGGCATTTGTGTCTCGTCCAATACTCGGTCTACCTCGCCTACCCGGAACAGGCCCGCTACCTCGGCAAGAACGGGCCTACAACACACCTAGAACAGGCAAAATAAGGATTAAGCCTTAAAACCAAGCGATTATCGAGCTTGAGAAGAGAGTTAGACCACACAGACGATGCGCCACTGAGACCACCTGGAGGCAGCCGGTGTTAGTTTTGAGGCTTGAGTGGAGGTGCATTGATGGTTGTGGATTTAGAAATCTTGCCTAGGAGCTTGGTCTCCTAATTCAGGTAAGGCAAGAGACTCTGGGGCCCGTTCCCAAAAATAGTCATAAATCTACGTTGCATTACTTATCATGCTGTGAGTGGACCAATTTTGTCCAATGCGCTGTGTAACTGGTATGAAAAAAGGCCTGTTGTGTAAGACAGACGAGTGGTTAGTATACACATAGGTTACGACAAGATTGGGGGAACGGGGTCCCGAGAGGTTTGCACAAGGGAAAGCATCAAGAAACAATTTGCTGTCCTCCACTGCTGATTTTGAGTTGAGGGTCATTTAATAGGAAAACTTTTGTGGTGGATCATACAAAGATGTAAATTTAAAAGTCTAAATAAGAAATAAGGTTGCATTTTTAGTAATTTTTTAATTTTACTAAAATTAAAACATTAAAAGTTTAAAAAATTTAAAAGATTTTTTATTTATTAATTCATTTGTGTTTTAAACTAGTTGGAAGTTTCAAGAAGAAACTGTTTAAAATGGTGTTGATGTGAAATTTAAATGTGAAAATTTCCCCCCCCAATTTTTAAATATATTTACAAATTTGGGAATTTTTAAATTTAAGGTTGGGATTTATTTGGACATTAAACCTTCTTACAGCTCTTCAAAAGCGGGGCGGTCAGTGGAGAACAAATATTTTTTTTGCCTAAACACAATATAAGTCTATCAGAATGGCATCAAAGTATTATGAAATCACTTCTATATGATGCAAGAAGTAACAGTATTCTTTTCATGTGAGAAGTATTCTTATGTACTCTTAACCATTTATTTTTGCCACATGCATTCTCCAGGTGTAATTGACGTATTCATTTGTAAAATTTTATCCCATTTCATAATGTTTTTGTCCGGGAGTTTGCAAAATCCTGTGTGTTGTGATAGAAAACAACCACCTTCTTCAGCTATTATGTCATACACCTTATTATCTTATAACAAATCAATACAAAAATGATTATTTGCGGGCAAAAAGACAAATAATTTGCAAAATTGTAAATTAAATATCTGTCAGTAGGTCAAGGAGTTATAGTAGGTATTGCCTATGATGTCATCAACCATAATGCTAACAGGTTTCAAATGTTTTAAATGTTTTTACTTAGTTCTCCAGGTGGTAGACAAGGATGTATATTTTATAATCTTTCCCGGAGATGGCAGAGCACGATAGTGTGAACAAAAAACTCCATTGCACTTGCAAGATGGAACCGGGAACCTTCGTATTACTAGCACGACGCTCTTGCCAACTAATACTCAGAACCAGTATGCCGTTTCTGATTGCTATTCCACCGGGAAAGCGAAGGACACACTCGGACCTAAAATCTATAGATAATATCTATCGCTCCTCTACCAACCCTGGCTTGTAGCTTAGTTGGCAAGAGCGTCGTGCTAGTTAATACGAAGATCGTCGGTTCGAATCCGGGCCAAGCGGCACATTATTTCTTTTTCAACACTATCATGCGCTGGCCTTCTCCAGGGAAATATTAAGTTAAAATTAATTTTTTAGGTTTTTTCTTTTTTTAAGTTTTTATTTTTGTTTGATTATGAAATGTGTAATTTTCAACATTTAATTGAATGGACTGCATTATGGTATGGACACCTGTTCGACTCTTTTGTTTTTAGCAATAGGAACTCTTGAGATTTGATTTGAGTGCAAAAATGGATTCCAACATGGATGAGCAAAGACTCTTAAATGCTTCTATTTAACAGTTGTTTTTTTGGTGGTGTGGGATCCGGTCATGATAAATATTTTTTTTGATGAAAAGCATTTTTTAATGGCTTTGGGAATAAATTTGTTTTAAGTGTTGAGTTAGCTATGGAGGTAAGCATTTACCCTTATGATTTAAAAATAACATGCATGCACTATTACCGTTGTTTTCAAAATTGGTACAACGAATGGAAGAAAATTGTTGGATGCATTTATCCTCAAAGAACTCCATTGTTTTTGGCATAAGAAATGTCATTTACTGATCCATTTTGTACAATTTGTCATTAAATCCAATGTTGCTAGCAATGTAAATTGAAAATCTGGACTGACTGAATTGTCCTAATAGAATCTCCAATTTCAAAGTTTGTCGACTTGATCTAACAAAAAAGTGGTAGAAGGTACGAAACGATCAATGGCTTAGAATTATGCACAATAAACATGTTTTTTATTTACCATTTAAATTGTAGAGTGTGGATTAAAAGCAATAACACTTAGATACCTACACCATTAGATTAGAGGTGGTCATTAAAAAAATGCACCACTAATGAGACCAAAAATCTTCTACAGTAATATTGAAACAAACAAATCCAAACCCAGCCCTATTAAGTCTAAATATCCTAAATCATGCTTTGTTTAAAAGTCAGCCAAACAATTATTGACCCCCACCCCAACCAAAGCACTCTTTACCAATTTACCATACTTACAATGTTATTCCACAGATAATGCAGCTAGTAGTGCTTCCCCCAGGACCATAACCGCAGCTCCACGGACCAACGACTAGCCCCGGCATCAAAGCAGGAGCAGCCCACGGCATACGGGGGCGGGGGGGCCCCCCCAATTCAAACAAAGGTCTGTCTCCCAGCCACAGGCACCGACGTGTCAACTCTGAAGGGGCCATGAAGGGTTAGGATTGAGAACATCCATGCCAGGTTGAGGTCGGGGGCAAGTATTCATTGTGTAAACCCGAGGGTGTTTTGAGTCATCCCACAATGCACCAGTTTTGGGAAATTTCACTCAATAGGGTCATGTCATTCAGAAAAAATTCCTATTCTAACACATTAAAACCCTGACCCGGATCATTTTAGTCCAAAGAGCAGTACTTAGGGATTTTAGCTGATTATGAAATCTTGTGGTTCTTAAACTTTGGGACACTCTTTGTCCTTAATACTGACATGTGTTAGTACAGTACAGTATAGGAAAACATTGCTATGCCATCATGGGATTTGTGTCAAAAGACCATTGTTTAAAACTTCATTTGTCGTTCAGAAGAGAGATAAATTAGATACTAGTCACTTACATAGGTCTGCTAGTATTGCCACAAGTGAACCTCAGCATTTTTTCAAGCTATCTACATGTAAAACCATTAAGTGACAGGAGGAGATTTTTTTGAGGATACAAATTTCTCTCAAATTGCACTAGATCAGTTGTTGACCACGCTACCAAGAATGTTTCAAAGGTTAATTGGACAACACAACGTTACAAGAGAAAAACCACAGACCTTGTTTGAACTTGCACGCTATCGGAATCGGCCCTGTAGAAACAGATGCTTTACCAAAAATAATAAACATAACTTATTATAAAAGGAAGCGGATTCATGCTTATTTCACGTCAGGTGTGATTTAATACATGGTTGAGCCATTCCAAATATGCAAAAAACCTGAGTAACAAAAATGGGGGTGATCTTTCTGGAAATGGCCTCGTGTTTCTCATGAAAGGGGCATTTCATGATTTCTGCATCCTTTGGTTTATTCATAGTTACCAAAGATATTTTTAAGAAATAAATTATTCAAAATTTCAGTTGATGATGATTGTGGTTTTACGAGCAAATTCTCGTCACGGTACAATAGGCCACTGTGCCGACTTTGTGCGGTAATTTCATGTTATGGACAGAACATACAAAAAGTACAAACCTCTGCGAGACATATTTAACATTAGTTAGACAGTAATACTAAGACTAACAGTTCAGAGGATAAAAAACAAATCTAAACAAAATCTCCCCTTTATATGAAACAACAAATCAACATATAGATTAAAAGTCAAGACTTAAATGCCCAAGATATTAAACTGGAAATTCTAAACTGTAAAACATGTCATACACCACAACTGTTGGTAGAGCTGCTATCCAACGATTTGGGATAGCTTCTATCTATGTCAATGAGCAAATATCCCAGTGTTATCGGTGTTGGTTCCGTGGGCATGATTTGAGTCATAAAACCAATGATCTGACGTAGGGATGTGAGCGTACCTGGTGTTATCCTACTATGGGTTTTGCATAATGTACTCTTTTTACATAATGGCCTTTTACTCAGTTTTATTCAATCATGTACTGCTGACAGCAGCACTCACACATAACAGACCGTATTCTGTCGAAGTCATAGCCACAAAGAGAATCAAAACTGATAACAATCCATTTGAAATTTTAGTAATGTGTGTGATGAGCTCTAAATTCACAAGGCCAAAGGCATGAATCATTAAATGGAGATACAGTCAAAACTAGGAGCTAAAATAAAATACATTTGGCGATTATTCTCTCATGCCAGCTGATGCCCATACTCGCTGCTCTGGCTTTCCCATGAGAGTCACCATTTTTTGTTCTTTTTAGCCCCTGAGGTTACCACCTTCTTAAGTATCTCTGATTTTACTCAGTACATGATATTATCCAAAATATGACTGCTCATGAGGGAAATGGTGTTAAATAACGACCCGAGGTGAAGGAGACGTGAGCCTACTGTAAAGTAGGGCCACGGTCTCCAGGCACCGAGGGGAGGTATTTTCCACCATTCACGAATATAGAGCATCAATATTTGTTTTATATACCATATAAAAATATTTCTGTAATTGAAAAACTTGCCAAGCTCGAGATCAGCTGCCCCGCAACTCAAGCTAGTCCAAGATACCAATGCAGGGAAAAAAGTTCTCATAAAAATGAACTATTTACCCTAGATGAGGGGAGTAAGCTTTTTAGCGGGGACTTTTTTCCCTCCGTGAAATTGTTGGGGAAACTAGCCCAAATATTTATGCATGTGATATAGTAGCCACCAATCAAATGACAGAAATATTTTTATGTGTATATAATCTCAAATATTTTATGTCACGTGATATAGTATCTATCAATTCAATGACAGAAATATTTTTATGTGTTAGAATAAACATAATATACCCTATGAGTAAACCATCCAAAATCCAACATTTTATATACAGTACTTTAACACCCTGAGGTTCACCATTTTTTACAGTATCTCTGATTGGCTCATTAAATGATATAACATGAGATACCCTCTGAGTAACAATCAAAATTAACATTTTATATTACATGTACCTGTAATCCCGGAGGTACTACCGGCTTTCTTACAGTATCTTGATGGCTCATTTTAATGATATAACATGAGTACCCTCTGAGTAACCAATCAAAATATACATTTTATATACATGGTACCTTAATCCTGAGGTTCTACGGGCTTCTTATAGTATTCTGATTGGCTCCATTACATGATATAGCATGATATTCAATGTGAGTGCCTAATAAATAGACCTCATTTATCTGTAAAAACATTCTGATTGGCTAAATACATTCATAAAAGCCTGTATGACCAATAAAATTGAGTAGATCTCAGGGGATTAAATGTATTAATGTCATACCTACCAGCTGTACTGGAACATTACATGACTATAAAACTTTGCAAGCAAGATGCTGAGATATGTGGATTTGGTAACAAGCAAGTTTGTGTGCGGTCAAGTTGTAAACTAGGACTCATTGTATAAATTTCCTCCTTTTGACCTGAGAGGATCAGGTCATGTCACATAATGTCAATCTATTTTAATGTCCAAATTGATGGCTGACAGCCCCCACCCATAGCATAGCAAATCCAATAGCTGGGATTCCAAATAAGCAAAAATGTCCATGTGCATTCTGCAGCGTTGTTAATGTCGGCGTATGTCCATATCATGAAAATAGTCAGATTTTACATTCTTTAAGAATGGAAAGCTCCTTGTATAGTCTTCAATTGCTCAGTTGTTTGTCACTTGCTTGCATCTGTAGACATGATCTTCACCGTAATGTTGTGCAAGTGTATTAAGAATGCTGAGAATGACATAATGGACGGAGTTACTTGCGGACTACATGGGCTGATGTTAAAGTCAACTTCTCAAACTGACTGAATCACAAGTGTATTTCTTGAAATTCCTTGACTTCCTTTTGGATTGTCTTATTTTCAGGGAAAGGCATTGTAGTGTTCTATTGAAAGAAATTGAGCAAATTACAGGAAAAGAGGCTGCATGTGCTTACCTTGAGCATGATCACATGAAAATCTTTAAATTGGGTCATTTGGGGAGTTAGCTCATTATGTCTTAAAGAGATTAGCAGCGAGAATGGAAAAAATGTGGAAATGCATGTTTTTAACTTAATCATGGATAAGTGTGTACAATTCCATAGAACTGCTTTAATGTAAAAAAAAAACCACCAAATAGTGAAAAAATGAAGTATTTGAGGAACTTTGTCATACAATCTCCCGCAAATAGATACAGCGACGGCATCTCAAAATCTGCATTAAACAGCTGATTGTGGTTTACACCAGAATAAACAAAGGTCAATAATGTTTGTGTTTGAGGTCAAACTGTATTGATCATGGTGCACAATATCACATGGGAAATCTGTGATATTCACCGGGAAAGGCTTTTTATGAGCTCAAGTCGGAATTTTGATACGCACGTATAGAAATTACAGAATCAGATAAAAGTACTGCCTTGTCTTTAATACACAGATTTCAAGCCAACCACTTGCAGGTTATGTTCGCATATTCATGCCAGTAACAAAAATAAGAAAATATGAATTTTGATGATTTTTTCGATGTTTCGGATTAGCAAATCGCTGCTAATCCCTTTAAGGCCTCCTCAATCATTGTTTTGTGCATTTTTAACATTGGTTCTACAAGATAGCAACATATTACTGTTCTTTCTTGCAAACTGTTGATTATTACAATATTGAAAGCTACCTGATGACTCAACATACATTTAACATTACGACGACGTAAACATTTCCAGAATGGGCCTGTGCATACTTGAATGTTCTCAAGCCAGAAGGTTAGAAAAAGAAAAGAAAAAAGAAGAAAAACCCATGAATATACACAGCCCTGGGTGTGGGAAGCATATTATGTCTAGACTAGCCATAGGGGAAATGTGGCTCACATTTATAGGGATGGGAGGGCAAGATCTGTGTGTGTCACATCGCGTCAGGCTAAAATGTGACGGGAACTGGCACGCCGCTCTGTCTGTCAATTGAGACATTGTCGCAAAACCGGTGGAGCTGTTGAAATAAGTCTCTATTAATTAAAATGTTACGCTCCTTGAGACTGGGCTCCCATTTTTTGCAAATTGCTCAGGGTGTGGTTACATTTTCCCAGATGGCAGAAGGTGCTGAATTCAGAACCCAAGGCAGTGGTTTTAAAAGAAGAGAAAACGTCAATGATTTCCTCCTTTTGGTTCGCTAGTGCTTAGGTGTATATGATTAATTTTCTTAGTTGTGGTCTAGCCAGTAGGTATGAATTTTACAGATGATGTGGGGTTGCTCAAAGTTTTGTGTAACCATGGTAACCATTGTGAGATGTTAGGGGCCCAAACTCCTTGTGAGAAATTCTTAGAGGAGGTCAAAAGGGTCAAACGTCTTTCTTGGCATTTAAAATTCAGCTCTGTCAAAACATGAAATATTCCGAATATGGCTACTGTTTAAGCTATTGTTTTTGTGATGGTTTCATCATTTTCCAATCAACAAATATGGGAAAATAAAAGACAAATAGAATTTGATACTAATTCCATCTAAAAATAAAATTAAGCAAACTGGAGCGAGGTGTTTGGATTCCAATGTGTTCTTTTACAGGAGCATTCGTGATTTTCATCCCCCCAACTTGTCTAAAAATAATGAATAATGGATGTGTACCTAATCTGACCTGCTACAATCTACCTAAGAAGTTGCCTAGTTCTGACAGGATCCTATTTTCTTGTCTGTTATTCATTAACAGCTGGGGTCAATATTTCCTCATTAAACTATAGCTTCCTTTGTGCTGGTCAGATCTTTTTTGTGAGAGTGTGCCATAAGGTTGTAAAGTGCAATGCTGCCATTGATCATCTGTGTGCTGCTCTGCATTAGGATAATTCCAATTTGTCTTCCTTTAGTCTTTGACTTGAAATTCTTCAGTCGACTGTGTCCATCTGAATAATAGATTGAAGAGCCCTGGGAACCAAGAATTGGCATAATAGTATTTGATAAAAATCTCTGACAATGGCAGCTATTGCACTTACAGCCTTCTACATTCAAGACATATAAGGTCTGTCTTCTCAGTACAGAAGGGATAATAATCTACCGAAAGACAGGACCACATAATGACCTCTGTACCAGACCGTGCCGAGGGGAAAAGGTTGTAATGGATTACTGTATACGCAGTAATTTTCGCGTGGGTTTAATTTTCCGCGAATTTTCTCGAATTGAAAGAATCGCGAAATAAAATCACCGCGAAATTTTAAAAATTTAAATGTTTAACCTGAGTAGATCGTAGATTCGCGAAAATAAAAACGCTCGATGTGGTCAACGAACAAATCGTGAAATCACTGTACCGAAAATATGGCGTATCAATTATTGTCTAGGAAAATTGGGGCTAGAGGGGACTGTTAATTTTGCTATGTGTGAAAGTACAGAATAGAATTAGCGTTAAGTTGTGGATTATGATGACACCCAAGGCAAGAAATGCAGCATCCTCATTTGTCTGTTGATTAAGTCCTAAGATATCCTCTTCAAAAACTTTGGCACTTCTTGCCAATGCAATAATAGCTTGCTGTGGCAAATAGTATATAAGATACAGATCTGTCAGCCTGAGGTTTTGGGTTATGCCCCGGGTGAATTACTTCCTGGGTGTATATATTAAATTCAGTGCTGATAATTTATGCCAAGGAAATCACCCTGAGTCCCTCTCAATAGAGGTTATTCCTGTGACTTCATTTCGTATCGATCGGCGAGTCTTCACCACTTCACTACTTACGGCACTGTTTACGGCCATACAGATACAAACGGCAAATCCGTGTCATAACGTTGTTTTGAATTTGACTCGTTCATATTTCCACCTTCGCGGTATTTCGGAATTATGCATAGCATCATAGTACCCGAATATGAATTATATTTTCCTGTGAACTTAAAAATGCCAAACATTGCCTCATCATCAGCAATTTATCACTAACTTTAATTATAAACGGACGATCTGCGGACCTGGAAAATGAGCCATTCGAGCAGAGTGGCCTCTTTTTCGTCTTGTTTATAAAAGTAAGTTACATCACAGGATGGAATCTTAGGATTAATGTTTATTCCAGGTTAAATTTCTGACTCCTAATGATGAAGCCTACTAGCTAGCTTCAAAGACATAACAAATGTTGTCATTTGACCTTAAGCTCAAATCGAAACGTTCGTTTTGCGGATCACCTTTTTAAAGCTGTAATTGGCATAAATAATATTGGCGTTGGATGATCCCCCAGGAATACAAAACATCCATGACGGGGAAAAAATTGGCTATTTTTCAGTTACAGTATTTTCTTTCATATTTACTGGAATATGAAATACTTTGGCAGAGTTGTTGGTGGGAGGGTTTCCACGTAAACAGTTTCCCTGCACGGGCCGTTCGTCCACCCGTAGCGTCACAACCGTGTGCATGGTTTTTCAGGGGCTCGTTCGGCCAAGCAGGCACTATAGACTCCCACTCCTCTGCATCTGCCCTGTTTGAAACGGTCTGCCGGGTTTGCACTTCCACGTGAATTTCTTCGATATTTATTTTGTAGTGGCAGATTTTAAATATTACTCAGCTGTTTTGTTGACCAAGGAGCTTCAAAGCGTGTACTTAAATAATTCCGACATATTACATTTCTACGCAATTTCCATATTATGGAGACAAACTTTTCATCCTTTCTACAAGGAGAAGGAACTCCATTACCATAGGCCCCTATAATGTTGTTTTTGCTTGTAATCTCAACTTATTTTTTTTTCCTGAAAGGATGATGGTTTTCCTACATCCCACTAAAGCTTCCGTCATACATTTTCTTTCTTTCTTTTTAAATATAATGCAGAAGTGTAAAATCTGGCAGAATATTTGGACTTGTCAGATAGTCTCCATCCTACGACAATTGTACGGTCGTTCCACGGTGCATGGTTTAGCTCGACACTCTGCACTACTTCTCTTTGTTTACCGTAAGCATGGTGTTTAGCACGCTTAATCGCCGATCGATAAAAGAGGATAACCTCTATAGAGGGTTTTTCCCCCCCCTTTTCACCTCACTCATGCATAACCTATAACAAAAGGTGTTAGTTCCCCTAGTATTGTCTCATTCCAGTCAATTTATACCCGACCTTATCAACGTACTTGGCTAATCAAAGTGTGATCATACTTTTATGTTACATATCCATAGAAGATAAGGAGAGGGTTAACTGTTTTCAAAAGATAAACTGTTCGTCCGCCTATTCATCTTCATATCCTTAAATCCGATTGCTTCGATCAAGACTTGGCGTCTTGTCTATAGAACATTCATACACCTGTCCATAATCCCAATATTCCAATTACCCAGTGTCACTGGCCTTTACACCAGTCATTGCAATTTGGTCGTGACCAGTACACGACACATACTCTTCTGGCATCGCCTTAAAGACACTTTGACCCCAAATTTTCAAAGCATTAACTTGGGCTCTTTTGACACTGTCTTACACAAACAGGTATGGTTCGTTTATTCAAAGGCTTTTATCTAATCATTCATATATCGTATTTCACGAACTAACCAGAATTTGTTTACATTAGGCTAAAATACAACATCCTTATTGACCTCAAATTAAAAATCAGGGCTAATTTTGCTGTTTTCCTTTCGTTAAAAGTCGCTGTTTTCCGCAATTAGTTTGCCAAGACGAAAATAAATAATTACGTCAGAACAAAGTGAATTTCATTAAACCAGCAAGAAATTTAAGCTGGAATCTATAGGTTTTCCCGCCAATTTCGCAATTTACCGCGTCCTTCGTGCGAAATTGAACGATGATGTATATTGTGATCTTTCAATTTAAGCAAAACGTCATTCCGATTTCGTTCCAAGTGAGCATTCGACCCGCGTAGAATGGTAGGCCAATTGCATAACTAGCTCAATCTATTTCAATTGGATTAGCTTGCGATTCAATTCATGGTTTTCTATTTCGTGCCATTGAGATTAACAAAGAAAAGATTGTGTGGTCTTTTATTTGAATTTAGATCTTGTGCGTTGTAATCATATCGTCATGGGTAATCATTCCTTCCTCGTATTTCGCATTGGAGCAATGATTACTGACTGATACATAGATTATGGAATTGAAAATGACCTGGATTAGTCAGCCTGATATTTTTAAAAAAAGCAAACACAAATATAGCCCTTTCTGAAAGGAAGGATCCTGATTACAGATAAAAAGTATTCATTTGAAAGTTTTACTAAACCTCCTAATAGTGTAGCACAAGAGATGCTCAGAATTTAAACCACGGTGGCCTTTAAAACATATCAGTAAGCAATGCTAAGCATGATACATATCAAAGGAAAATTTAAAAAAGTGGCAAGTGATCTATCAGTAATAAATTGAAGAAACTACAGTGATAAGCTGTGTTAAGCAGAGAAATGAAACTTTAAACTTTTCATTGCAATAGAACAGTTCCATAAGGCAACTTAACACATGAAGTGATAGGCGTTAAGGATTTTTAATTTGAAAAATGTACATTTAATTTGACGATTCAAATATCATTTGACTGAAAATAGCCGCCATAAACAGCGTTGAAACCTGTTGTAAATTGGTCAACCGTTTGGATAGTGGAATAAAAATTGCACTAATCGACCCATAAATTAATTAATTGGTCACTCGACCACATTGGAGACGGTTATTGCTCAAACATCAAAAGAAAACATTGCATGGCAAATAAAAACATATGTACTTTAATCTGATATGAAATATCATTGTTTGAGGAGTGAAGTGGGTGCGTGGATGTCAGTTATCTCGGAGTCACGCCCCCTTGTATGCCTATGTTTTGTGTCAGTTCATACTGTAGCTGATCTAATTATAAGGTTTTGGCCGGAAAAATGTATATGCCTCGGGGTATAGTTTTATATGTGTGTCCTGAAGGTATGTCTGGGGTTTGGCTCTTGAAAACGGTTTGTGGGGTTTTTGACATGTGGGGTTTAACCAAATAGATATTTAACTGATTTTGTCATTGTAGGTCTATTAAACGCAAACGTATAGATAAGGTGACATATGACGTCACTTTGGCAAATTAAAAAAAAAACGTAATTGAAATGCATTATCGAAATCGTCCAATGTAGAATAGACATCTCCAAATTGAAAATCAACCTTACATTGTGGTGCACTCATCACAACCGTCTTGTTGTACGTTAGCGAAAAAGTTTGATGTTTTTTCGAAATAATGCGAATGGTGAAATTGAAAGCATTAAAGACAAACTTGCATAACCATAAGCTAACGGTTATGCTGACCACGAATGTATTGACAAAAATGGAATAGAGTGCTCATAGTACGAAATTGTACTTAGGATTTAGACCGATAAGCCCAAAACGTGCGAAATCGATTGCCAAATTATTTTTTTGGTTGATAAAAGTGCGAAATTGGCCGGGAAAACCTATAATAAACTGTTTTAGTATAGCAGTGTGTCAATTACTTCCTGTTCTGAAGCTTTCCTGACTGGCCAAGTTGAGTCGGATGAACAGATTACTTCAAAGGTGCAATCGAGCGGCCCTTGAAGTTCCCCACACAATGAGCCGGTGAATGAGAGTAATCCTGGGTAATCGGATTTCAAAATCGAGCCATCTCCTTCTTTCTCATCTTCTCTGACATATCCAACATGCATGTCGTTCTTTAGATTTAGAAAGTCTCCAGAAATTTGGAATGGACTTTGCCATTCCCGGCAAGATGGCCGCTAATCCAAAAGGTGGAAGACCTCTATCTTGGCTGTAAATATGCCCCAAATTCACTCAATAACTACAGCATATAAGTTAAATTGAAAAAAAAATACAAATTTGAAAGGCTTGGGTTCAAATCCACAGTGTGTTACTGCATCATCAGCTTCGTATGGTGTTATGTAAGTGTACCCATTGAAAAGAGCAGTGATTGATAATCTTGTTATGTAAGTGTACCCATTGAAAAGAGCAGTGATTGATAATCTTGTTATGTAAGTGTACCCATTGAAAAGAGCAGTGATTGATAATCTTGTTATGTAAGGTACCCATTGAAAAGAGCAGTGATTGATAATTTTGACTGCAGTTACACCAATGTTATTTAAGTCTAAACCCGATTCAGATATTTTCATGTAAAATTCACAAACCTCAAATCTTGGGTTCAATTGCAGGTTCTTAATACTTTCTTGCTTTCCCTGTTTTGATGTTGCGAAAGCCAGTGAGGAATAGGGAGCAGAAGGAAAGAAAGGCACAAGTGACGTGATTGTAGTTACACCTTTTTACTATTGTAAATTTGGCCTAAATACAAAAGGAGATATTTGAGATGATCAAGATGGCATCCAAATTTGTGTCCATCTTGTGAAGGTTGTTGAAATAACTAGCAGGATACTTACTCTTCATACCAGATGACAACTGAATGACCCATTGATGACCTTTGACCCCAGGCGACCTTTAGCAAAGATGACCACAAACATCGAGTATAGATGCCCCATCACCATGCTGAATTAAGATTGATATATCAAAGCACAGCGACAGACAAATACAGTTGTCATTTCTTTAGTTGTATAGATAGTTACTTGTGGAAAACTGAAATAGACAAGCATATTGGTGTATTAGACCATAACTGCACATTTCACTAGACAGCAGACACAGATGTGGTTTTAGATTTCCTGACAAGGTTGTCTGTGATAAGTTCTGCATATTATCCCCCTCCAATTTGCAAAAAATGTGTTAAACCATGACAATGTTAGGCTAGCTTTCTACTCCAGACACCTTAAGGGTACAATCCATTAAGCACTTCCCTGCATGGCTACTAAGGAGACTAGGACCATCA